>CM037855.1:117336139-117365801 GCA_021234595.1 Delia radicum | reverse complement strand
AAAAAAAAAACCTATATAAGTAATTTTCTAAGCAAATCTATGGATAAATGCGGAAGTTATGAGCATTTTGGTAAAAGTATTCAAATTTAAGATTTTCTCTAATTTTATACAAGTATCTTGTTATTCGGTTAGCGAGTACTAAGAAATTGTCATAAAACTTGAGCAATCCTTATAATGCTCAAGGAACGGAAATCTACGAATTTTTTTGTAAAATCATGGACAGATGTAACAACAACAGCTTTGTCCTTTGGTTAAATAAGTTAGTGTGCGCCAAATTTAATATAAAAGGTCTTAAAAGCGTGCGAACAACAAAATAATGGTATAAATATAGAAAAATTCTCAAATTTGGATACTTTTTCATTAATGGTCATAACTTTAGTATTTATCCATAGATTTTCTTGGATAATAACTTGTTTTCAAGGTTGGCCACCGGTACTTTTAAATGCCGTTAATAACGGCCAGTTATCTGCTTCAAACCCCCCAGGTAGAAAAATACAATCTTTAAAACGTTTTAAAAGCATTTTTCATGATGGTACAAGCGTTTTCAGAACATTCCAATTACAATTTAAAAGCGTTTTGAGAATGTGCAAAATGATAACCCAAATTTACGGTCTGAGGATGGTATTTTATAACGTTCTCAAAACATTGCAAAACAAAATTTTTGAAATGCTTTTTCAATCGTTAATAAGTATTTGCAGAACATTTTGGCTTACAGTTATTAAGCGTATTGAAAACGACACCAAATGATAACCGCTTTGAGGGTTGTAATTTTGAACATTGTCAAAAACGCTCGAAAGACAAATTTTAAAGATCTTTATGAATTGTTGTTCATAAATACCAATTTACAGTTTTTAACGTTCTCTAAGCGTTAAAAAAGCTTCAACAACAAATATCAGAATAATAATTTTAAACAATTTTATATATTTACATTATGAAAAATAATATTTTATTGAATTTAATTAAAATATAGTTTAAAGTAACAAAATATAAATTAATAAGCTTGAAACATAAAAGTATTACTTCAGGGTTTTAAATTAAGAGGAAATGTGATTTAGTAAAAAATATAAACATAAAACATAATTTTGACGAACGATCGATACGTTGTGACAACACAAAAGAAAAATAAGATTATAATTTGATATATAAAAACATATCAATAAAATCAATGAAATTAAAAATCGAATATTCAAATATGAAAATAAAAAGCCATCTATTGGAAATAGATATATTTCATATATAAAAAATTGCATAAGAACCGCCCAGGTTAGAAAAATACAATCTTTTAAACGTTTTTTAAAGCATTTTTTCATGATGGTACAAGCGTTTTCAGAACATACTCAAATTACAAATTTTAAAGCGTTTTGAGAATGTGCAAAATGATAACCCCAAATTTACGGTCTGAGGATGGTATTTTTATAACGTTCTCAAAACATTGCAAAACAAAATTTTTTGAAATGCTTTTTCAATCGTTAAATAAGTATTTGCAGAACATTTTGGCTTACAGTTATTAAGCGTTATGAAAACGACCCCAAATGATAACCGCTTTGAGGGTTTGTAATTCTGAACATTGTCAAAACGCTCGAAAGACAAATTTGATTGAAAATAGATTGTTTTTGAGCAGTTTCTGTTACTTAGCAGTCGCCAACCAGCGGCTTGTTTGTGTCAAAATTGTTGGATGGTTGTTTTTCAGTTTCAACTGATGTAATAAAAACTCTGTAGAAAATAATGTTTGTAAAAATATACTTTTTTCACAAGTTATGTACTTATTACCCCTTTATATTTTCATATACTTGGGTTTTGAACTGAAATTTTCTTTGCCTACACCCCTTATTTCGCTTTCCGCATCCACTACTAACTGTTGTTGCAACTCGTCTTTGACATTATAACAGAGAGAACAGCTGCCAATCGCAAAAAAAAAGTATTTCTAAAGTACTATTGGCAAATGTTAGAAAAACGCCTTTAACTCAATCAGGTTTTACATTGGTTTTATTTTATAAACCGTTTGTAAATTGTGTACGATAAGAACTTCTTAAGTACTTTTTACAAACGTTGGAAAAACGCTTTGAACCAATGTTTTTACACGTTGTTTTTTATTTTCACAAATATTGTAAGGTTTGCTATAAAAAGTATTCCTAAAATACTTTGTCCGAACGTTCGAATAGCAATCCAAGTAATGTTTTTTTAAATGCCTTTTTTTCGTATTATTTGCAATTCTCGCTTTGGAACGCTTTTATTTTAGTACCATCAAAAACAAACGTTTTTGAAAACTCTCTCGTTTTTCTGTACCATCCCAAATTTCTACCTGGGCGAGTTCGCATATAGATAGACCCCCTTATGACAGTGTTGTTTTTTAATCAGTAAAATATTTTGTAAAAAAAAGTATTTCTAAAGTACTATTGGCAAATGTTAGAAAAACGCTTTAACGCAATGGTTTTACATTGGTTTCATTTTATAAACCGTTTGTAAATTTTGTACGATAAGAACTTCTAAAGTACTTTTTACAAACGTTGGAAAAACGCTTTGAACCAATGTTTTTACATTGTTTTTATTTCACAAATATTTGTAAGTTTTGTATAAAAAGTATTCCTAAAATACTTTGTCCCGAACGTTCGAATAGCAATCCAAAATAATGTTTTTAAATGCTTTTCTTTCGTATTATTTGCAATTATCGCTTTGGAAACGCTTTTATTTTAGTACCATCAAAACAAACGTTTTTGAAACTCTTCGTTTTTTTGTTACCATCCCAAATTTCTACCTGGGCCGTTTCAAATTAATAACCGATATAAACCAATATCGAAACATCTGAATTACAAATAACTGGTATACAGCAATAGTTTACCTTAATACCGGTCCGATACCGGTATTGAATCGGTTTTAAAAAACAATGACCTTTTTTGCAAAAAATAACAATTGGTTTTTTTTACATAAAACATCAACAATTGTAAATCATTTAAATTTATAATTTTTATAAATAGAATGTTTTATCACAGACCTGACGTACAGTTTACAAGCTTTTAATTTGCGTTGACAAACACTTTTCTATGACACCTATAAACTTATTTTATATGATCTCGATACAAATATTAAATATTTGTAGTAAACCAACTTGTGTTCCAAATAGACTTTAAAAAAATTTTGTTTAAAAAGTATAAAACTTAAAACAGACTTAAAGTTCTATAATGGTCGCCTGCTTTAAATGTCGGTATGCTTTAATCTGACCCTCCCCTGAAAGGTCTGAATCATGAAGTACTTTTACTTGTGCACTTTGCCCTGATAAAGTTGAAAAACGAATAATTTTAAAATTCTATAAGCTTTTTTAAAAAAGTGAAATAAAAAAAAAATATAGAATTCCCCTGTATGCTTTAAGTGATCAAATGTAATCATATCTAGGGTATTCATAATTTTTTTTAATTTATCTTTCTAATTTTAAAGGAAAGTACATAATATATAATATTTCATATAAAAATTAATAAATTTGAGTTTTTTTTTTTTTTAATAATTTAAAACTGTTTTATATACACACAGAGAAAATTTACAGTATTTTGTCAATGGAAATTCTGTTACTACGACCTCCCAAATTCAGTTTTTACGAATTTTAATCGGTTGATACAACTAAACATTAGTTTTTACAACAAAGTTCGGTTAATTTAAGTGAATTTTCGTTGCAATAGCCAACATATTATATATATAATCTAAATATCGTTGTCCTAACTGAATTATATAAGTTGTTACCATTAAAAATACACCTTTTCAAACCGGTGTTTGGCATTTATTTCTCTGTGTGTATTTTTATTTATTTTTTTTTCAATAATACCGGTACATACCACTATACATATTTTGGTATCGGTGTAACCGAATGCCGATACCAATACCAATACCGAAACAAACAAAATAGCGATACCATTTTGATGGCCAACCTTGATTATTTTCTTTTCTGATCCCAGTCACACTACGTTTTAAGAACAATAGATAACAATAGAATTAAAAAGAGGAAGCATTCTAGTTAAAAATTAAATTGTTCATGGTATTAGTTAACTCTGTCTCATTGTGAATACTGTGATGACCAAAACTTCACTATAGCCTAATCATCGCTGGTGTCGACAGTGGCTGAATTCGCTAAGAGGTGATGCTACGCGTCATAGCCTGGTGTATGGCTGGTGGGTTTGAAACTCACTACGACACAAAGTAAAGCATTTTCCATATAGAGCAATTTACAGTATCAAATACTTTGTTCAATGACACATAAATTAGCCATGTAGTCCTTGGAGGGGACGAAACTGTGGCAGTCTGGCTGTATCCAGTGTGACCGTTAAATTTTTTAATAAAAATGTTTTCATCTTCTTCTTCGTGTAAAAAATATATATAAAAAAATAATACAGTAGGGCTGGTCGATTAAAAATCGCTCAACGTTCAAGGAAAATCGTATTCTAGGGATCAAAATAAGAACTTTGACGAAGGAACCATACCTCTAAAACGAATTCTGATGTCCCGACTTTTGACCCGTAGGGTTGAAATTTTGAAAATCCCACTTTGACCCCATTTAGAGTGACCCAATCGAATCCATCCCAATCGAATCTTGGAAAGACTCCTCCTACCTTTCTGAAATATCTCTATCCCGAGGATTTGTACATTTTGCTAAAAAAACACGGATTAAAAGGCCCTCTTTTAACTAAAATTTTAACCCCCTAGAATGATGATTATGCATTAATCTGCTAGCGCGTCTCCCGGAGAAGAAGTATCTCCCATAATCTTGGAGAGATTCCTCCTACTTTCTGAAATATCAAAGTGGGCTTTTTCAAAATTTGACCCTATGGGTCAAAAGTCGGGACCTCAGAATTCGTTTTAGAGGTATGATTCCTTCGGCAAAGTTTCTTATTTTGATCCCTAGAATACGATTTTCCTTGAACGTGAGCAATTTTTTTGCCTCCATACAAATCGACCCGGCCTAATATACAGTGTTATTAGTTTTAGTTTTTACATACATCGAGATTATTTCTAATGTTATTTTTAATTTATAACGAGCTTTCAACCTCCGTATATTTACAAATATAACGCAAATATCAAACATATTAGCCTAGGTTGATACTAATAATTCGATCTGGTAAAAGATCTCATCAGAACCCGAAGTTTTAGAAAAGCTATTTAAGAAAGTTGTTCAGAATATACGTTATAACAATGAATCTAGTATATTTATGGTTTCTATATATTGAAGCTAAAAAGAATACCCAAGTAAAAAGTTTTGACATAGTTATATATTACTTTATACAGTTATTTATAGTGATATATTGCAAATATATAATTCACATAAAATCATATAAAATTATATCTATCTTTATATTACACTTCATATAATGCAATATGTAAATATATAAATTTATATATACAGTAGTTTTGATTTAACTGCCTTTTACTTACGTGCACTTTTCACATAACTGCACAAAATTTTGGTTTCGTTGTTATTTTACAAAATTACGTATGCAATTTGCCTTCATTAAGTGCACTGTGTTATACCTGCGCATTTAAAATAAGTGCCTCATGTTTTGGCAGTTTGTACTTATTTTCATACAAAAGATCGCCGTTAGATGCCTCTTATGTTTTGCTTACTTAGTTAGTTAGGTTAGTTAACGCTTTGTACCTACATAAATTTGTATGTAAAACCCTTATAAAATTTTTTATGAATGTTTTTTTTTATTTTCGTTTTGTTGTTTTTTATATAAATTCTATTGTATGAAATAAACAATTAATAAAAATAATTAAATCATATCTGGTCTTTACAGTTTTCAACAATTTAGTTTACCTGCACTTTAAGGTAGGTAACCAATTTGAGTTAGCAGCGCTTTTGGCTTACCTCACAAAAATTCGTGCAGAAGTTGGTTGTGCAGCTAAGTCAAAAACTACTGTAGATCTATATATTATTTCATATGTCACATGTAATGCATATGTGTGTAGAAATGCCATATGTACATAATATGTGGGCGTTGTGGTGTAATGGTTAGAGCGTTGGACTGTTACACAGATGGTCCCGGGTTCGATTCCCCGGTAACGACAACATCAATTTAGAAAATAATATGTATGAGGTTTTCTATCACTTATATGTATCGCTGCGCCCACGTCGGTGTTCCCATAGCACTTAACCCCACCGAAGTAAAATAATGAATCAGGGCTATGCAACAAAAAGCTTCACTAAATTCGCCAACTCTAGATCAGGTGTCGACCAACAATCTGTTCTAAGACTTATCATATCGCGCAATTACAGTGTTGCCCTGTTTGAAGCCCCTTCATCTTTCACACCCCTTCATCCTCTCCACAATCCACTTTCCAAGAAAACAACACATTAAATAATAGGAAGAATTTCCTGAGTGTTGCTTCTCCTTTAAAAAAAAAAAAAAAATATTATAATTACAACTAATTCTGTTTTTACGCGACCTTTTTTTACGCGAATTTGATTTAACGCGATTTCAAAAAATATTGCATTCTGTTTTAACGCGATTTGATTGATTTAACGCCGGTCTAAAATTTGGAGAATTTTAAATTAAATACATAGTTGGTCACCACTGCAAATCATGCGGTACGAAAATTAACTACAATCAAAATAGGGGATTTCCCTTGTATGTTTCTAATAAGTTCTGGTGAATGTACAATGCAAGAAGAGTGCAGTCAATTAAAGTTTTAAAGGTGAAAACAGGTTTTCTTCAAAGACACGCGCTTCACAACTATTAAAATTAAGAGCGAAACAGCATCTGCTGCTTTTCCGGAAACTGGCTAAAATAATTGAAGATGGTGGCTACTCTCCGGATCAGGTATGGAATGCGGATGAAACAGGTATTTTCTGGAACGAATGGCGAGTCGAACATATGTTGCTAAAACCCAAAAAACCGCTAGTGGGTTTTAAGTAGCCAAAGATCGTGTGAACCTTTTTATTCTGCTCCAACGCTTCAGGAAATCGGACGTTAAAACCCTTACTGTAAATCGAGCTCTCAAACCCCGGTCGATGAAAGCAAGCGTAAATATGATGCCAGTACCCGTTCACTGGGCAGCTAATAAACAGGCTTGGGTTTACAACTGGGTTTTTTACCGAATGGTTTCTTAATTTTTTTGTACCGGAAGTTCGGCGCTATATGAGCGATAAGGGCCTTAATTTTAACGTTCTGTTAATTATAGACAATGCACCAGGTCATCCACATTTAGAGAATCCAAATGTACAATTTTGTTTTCTGCCTCCAAATACAACATCGTTAATACAGCCTCTTTAATATCTGGAACCAATCCCCTCATTATATATGGATACACTATCTTTTTTTACGCGTTTTTTTTTTATGCGAGTTTTCGAGGAACGTATCTATCGCGTAAAAACAGAATTAGATGTATATATAGATCTATATATTATTTCATATGTCACATGTAATTGCATATGTGTGTAGAAAATGTTATCTAATTAGATACAAATGTATCACATTATACACAGCACGATACATTTGGATGAGGACAAAATTTGGATTCAATTGTTTCAAATTATGTCTAATTTCATAAAATTAGATCTAATTGTACCACTTAGGAAATTATGTTGGTAAAGACGACTGCAATTGTAGTCAAAAACAAATGAAATTTCATTTAAAAAAAAGACGACTTACATTTTCATTAAATTCAACTAACATTGTCATTTGTTTTTTAATGTTCAAAAAACTGACTAACATTGTAGTAAAAATTGAACCACATGGTAGTAAAAAATAAACCAAAATTTTTTTTTTTATTTTTTTAAATAACAAAAAACAACTGTAAAAAATGAATGTAAAATCATAAAACAGTCATTTGATGTGAGTTGTTTTTTTAAATGAACTACAATGTTAGTTAAAAATTTTATTTGTTCTACAAATGACTTACATTTACATTAAAAATAATGAAACTGTATTACAACCCAAACAACTACATATTTTTAAAGCAGAAGTTCCCTGAGTGTATCTATTATATAATAGAACAGACCCTAGCCACGTGTTTGATTGCTAAGAAGACAATAACGGAGCAAGATGGATGATTATTAGAGTTCTTGTTAAAGCTCTGACTGTTATGGAAGCTCTAGCTATCTAAACTTCGGGTTCTATTGAGATCTTTAGCTAGATCGAAATACTAGTATCAATCTAGCTAATATAGTTTATATTTTCTTTTTAAGACAAATATCTTGTATATTTTTTTTCGAAATTTTCCGTTCTTAATTTTGTCGAAAACAAAGGATTTCTTCGTGTAATAACAGTATTGAGACATTTTAAAAATAATGAGCACAAAAAACGACATTTTCAACTTTACCTTAAAATGCAAATTGTAATCAATCTTTCCTACTTTAATACTAAATTAAATTCATTGATGGAAATGCTTATTTAGAAGCAATTTTAAATCCCACTATTTTTGCTGGAAAGTTAAATTTTGTAAAATTTATAACTAGCTGGCAGGTGTTTTTCACATTTAAGAATTGGGAACCGAGATTTCATTTTCTATTCTCACTATTTGGAAAAATCGAAAACAGGTTTTTTAAAAAATATCGAATAATCGATTGCCCTAGTAGGTACCCACATATAGATAGTACATTTATACAACATTTTAATATATTTATAGAAAATAATAAATTTACTATTTTTTTTTTTTATTTTTCAAATAAATGATAAGAATATTTTTATTTCAACTGAACTTGACATAACACAGAACATCATCATGTATTTACTTTATTGTACGGTAAAGACAAAACATTCAAACAATATTTCCCTCAGTACTAAATATAAAAAGGCATGCAATACGAATAAGTGTCGAGTTTAATACATTAAATCATATTTTGTCATTTGTTTTTACGTTATTTTTTTTTTTTTTGAAGAATTATTGCATTAACATTTGTAAAAAGACATTAGATTAACAAACAAATTTATAAAAAAAATGACAATTAAATTCAAGGTTTCTTTATTAATCGTTTGCATATTATTACTTAGTGGAATTCATAATGTTTTTCGCAAGAACAATAGAATCAATTAATGACAATACTAAAGATGACCAAGTTAAGATACATAATGATTTGCTATAGTATAATTCTAAATTATTTGTTTTATAATTTAATATATTTAACAGATTTCTAAACACACAATCATATCCAACTGTATCAAAAATAAAATCGGTCAATGTTTGGGATTTACTATGGCAAAAGGCACAATTGACAAAACTTTAATGGGAAGAATTTCGTGATTGAAATTCCATATATTTTCTAAAAAAAAAGTAAGTCCATAAACACGTAACTTTTAATACTGATAATTTTACTCACTAAAATTGTTCTTTTAATCTTTTTAGATTAAATTAAAGAAATTATATACCTCCTTGGCAATGAAGAAATTAAATATTATATAAATGTCTATTAATATGTTTATAATTATAATTTCGAAAGATTTGTAAAAAAAAAGAAAATCATAAAGTATATATTTAAATAATCACATTTTATTAAATAATGGCTGTGAAATATAATACAAATAATAAATTATACTCTAAAAAAATAGTATTTTTATATTTATTATTTAATTATAAATAAGACTAGAGTCAGGTAAGTATCCGAAATTTTCATTTCTTCACTAAAAGAAAAAAATTATTGTAGTAAAACTTTTTGGTAACACTAAACTCAAAAAATAAGTAGAAAAGTTAGTAGAAAAGTTAGTAAACCGTCTTTGAAATTAAGTATACTATTTCTCAGCAAATTTTTGCCGAAATTGTGTTTTTCAGTTAAAATTTTAGTTATACTAATTCAGCACGTAACTGATTTAAACTAATGTTTTACTACTATTGTACTAATGCTTTACTAATTTATTTTGCTAAAAAAATTGTACTAATAAGCACATTAATAGTATGGACGACAGACTAGATTGAAAGGTAAACGCAGAATCAAGTAGATGTCGCAGCATGTCAAGCTGTAGTAGAGACGAGGAAAATTATACTAAAAAGTACAACTCTTGTAAGACATATACAAAAAATCAACCATGGAAGAATTTTGTATCTGTTTTTTATACAAAAGAACGCTAACAATGATAATAAATAAGGGAAATAAAAATATTTTATTTTGTGCTGTCACCGGCTTGTCAAAGTAATTGTCTATTAATTAAATTCAAGATGAAATAAAATATTTAAATTTAATAAACATTAAATGTGTATTTGTAAGCTAAACCTTTGAAGTGATTATTAATGTAGTGTGGTAAGATTTCAAACAAGTATATGTACAGGTAGACAGACTATAACCAAAAGACAAGGACACACATTTTGTATGTTTCCTTTGTTATTTCAAAATAAGGGTTGTATATTTAGACAGCCATTGATGTAAGTAGTTGAAGATAATTTTGTTCGTGTTTTATATAATTTTTTACTATAGATTTTCAGATATTAATTCATGTCTTTAATGTGGGAGTATTTACATTTTTATATTTTGTAAAGTATTGTAAATTTTTTTTAAAAGAATCACAAAAAACTGTTTCAGATTTTTAGCAAATAAATTAACTTATATATAATTGTTTTACAAATTTTAGAGTGTTTTCAGTCTACTTATATTTAGCAAGATTTAATTAACTTTTAGCAAGGATTTTTATTTTTAATCAACTAAGTAATAGGAAATTTTTGCTGAATCTGCAATACTATTTTTGCTGACATTAGCAATTTTTTTTGCAAGCACCCTCCTGACTAAATTTTCCTGACTCAACAAAATTTTTGCTGGACTTTACTAACTTTTTTAGTGTACTTGCCGAAAACCTGCTTAAATTAGCATATTTTTTTTTTTGGAATAGCAAAACTAATCTGTTGAAACAAAAATTGTTTTGTATATTTGAGTAACAAATTAATTTGTTAAAATCGGAAAACAAATTTGCTAGATATTAATGAACAAAAAAAATCATAAAAATGTGAAATTTTTTTAATGTTTTTTAATGCGAATAAAAATCTAAAAGTCTGAAAGCAGTAGTCTAGAATTTTTAGGCCAATTTTTTTTGTTGATTTTAGCAATATTTATTTGCATTCAACAAATTAAAGGTATAACAGCAAAAGAATTATTGACATTGCAGTTTTTGTTTGATGTTTTTGGTCTATAAATATTTGGCAAAAGTTTTTGCTGATTTTAGCTGAGTAAATTGGTATTTTCAATTAACTTGAACTTAAATGAGTAAATTGGTATTTTCAATTAACTTAAACTTAAATAAAATAAAATAAAATATAACAAAAATTTTGTAAATTTACTAATATTTAGCGAGAAAATCTGCTGTTTTTAGTAAGGAAATGTTTCCAACTATGGCTTTTTCTCTAAAGTGTTGTTGCATGACTATGTCAAAACTGTCAACTGTCATCGAGTATAATTTTTTCTATGGCTATTTGTGAAATAAAGATATAGAAACTTTTCATATACGTATCTCATAAGTGTATATAATTTTGAATTACTGATTTTTTAAAAAAGCATTTTCATACTTAACATCACTAAATAAATTTCCCGGGAACTCCAGAAGCTTTTCAGGGGATTGGAAAAAGTCAGGAATTCCCATGAAAAACTCTAATAGTTATTTATCTAGTCTTATTTATTTAAGTCTTTAATTTTCAAATCGAATACTATTTTTAAATTGTCTAATTTGTAGTATAAATTTAATTACCCTGTTAAAAATCGACATATATGGATCATGGATACATGAACACATATGCTTCATACATGTCCACATGTTTCCATACATATTCATATGAGGGACCATATGTGTTCATGTGTGTTCATTAACGAAAATTGAGGTAATATTTACATATATAATCATACATGTCTATACATTTCCATACACGGTCACATCTGTACATTAACGAAAATTGAGGTATTATTCATACACTTAGAATACTATGAAGGTACAGACCACTGCAAATGTAGTTAAAAACAAATGAAATTTTACTTAACCCATCTTGTACCAAGCTACATAAATGATTTTATTTCTTAATGAAATTTTCATGGCAAGTTGGAAATAGGCCCAAAAATGATTATTGGATTTTTTTTTTTTTTTTTTACCTGGTATTACCTGAGAAAACGACTGGTCGAGATCTCGACCGCTGGGATAATTAGAGCAATAAATTTTCTCTCTGATATGAAAAGTATGATGAAATATAATAAACTAAATGGTTAGTAATGCTACATATAAATAAAAAGATCGATGAATTTAGTTATTATTTTTATTTAAAAAAAAAAAATTATTTTAAATCTTTGTGGTGTTCCTTGAAGCAATTACTCACATGGAATGGGCCATGTTGGTGGGCGGTCTCTGAAGTCGTCGTCACTTCCATTTTCTTCGTCAGGACAAAGTTGATTCGGTGTTAGTTTCCGGTTCAGCGGATAACAACAGAGATTTTGTTATGAAGTTTTTAAAATCAATTTGACTCATGGGCATCTCCTTGTTTTGTTCAGCAATCATGCAATGCAATTTCCATGTGTTGACAGTGGCGCTGTCCAAGCTGGTAACCCAAAGGGGCCACTACTACTTTTTGCCTTTGATTTCAATTCGATAATTTGCGATAGCATTATCATGCAAGTCAACTCCGCCCATATACCTATTGTAATTAGCAATAAGGTTAGCTTGGGGTACAGCGATCCGTTTTTTTTTTTTGTTTTCTATGGTATCGCATTACGTTCTCACCGGCTCCATTTGGTCATAGTTCGTAGCCAAAGTGACCTCTGCATTGTCTCTCCATCGAACCAATGAAATCTTATGTTCTTGGTCGAAGGGCGTAATCAGTATCATGTGGAGATAATTTTGTTTTTAGGCCTGCACCTACCAGTCTGTTTGCGCGGATTGTGCCAGTTACACAAAACCCTTTTTTCTTTAAAGAAGGCAACGGGTGAAAAAGTTATCGAAATGAACAGTATGTTGCCTAGGATACTCACAATCCGACATTCGTTTCATAACCACGTTAGCGCCTAGGCCAAGTTGTTTATCATATGTATCCGATGCTCCAGCATATGGTAGGAATTGGAACAGATACCCTTTTGAGGAACACAAACACCAATATTTTTTGTATGCGAAGCGAATTGGTTTTCCCCTTATAAACATCTTGCAGCTATAATGTATGGTAGAGTAGAACACGGTTTATAGCGAACACCAGTTATAACGAACTTTTTATATAACGAACCATTTTTTTGTCCCAACTCATTTAATATGTGTTTACTACCCGTTTATAGCGAGTCCTACGAGTTCGTTATAATCGTGTTCCACTGTGTTCACATTAGAAACCCAATAATTGACTCCAAAAAATATAAATAACTTTTATTGAAAAATATACCCCTTTTTTAATTATTTCTCAAAAAAAAAATAGTACTTATAGATAAGTATTAAAAAAAAATTGAGTGCACTAATTATCCCAGCGGCCGAGATCTCGACCAGCCATGTTCAAGGCTGTCTGGCGATAAGCTAGAGTAATAGTACAAAATAGTTTGTGTACATTAAATTTTATTTGAACGGTTGGCTATTTAAATCATTAACCCTTTTAAATATTTTTTTTTTTTTGTAGTTTAAAAATATGCTATTTTTAGTATATTTTTGTTGTCCCCCCAGGGGGAACTATAAAAGGGGCGGGGGAGGTAAAAAAATTCAGGTCGGAAAGCCAATACATGAAACTTAATTATAAATAAAAAAATATAATAAATTCCATTACTTTATTATTATTTTTAATTATTTAATGAAAAGAGCAAAGTTTGTGGTCGAGATCTCGACCAATGGTACAAAATGGGTTAAAGAAAAGAGGACTTACATTTCAGTAAATTCAACTAACTTTGTCATTTGTTTCTTAATGTCCTAATAATGAACCACAATTGTAGTAAAAATAACCACATATGTTAGTAAACTATTAACAAACATTTATCTTTTTAAATAATAAAAAGCAACTGTAAATAATGAATGTAAAATCATAAAACAGTCATTTGATGTTAGTAAAAAAATGTACTTTGTTCTACAAATGACTGACATTTACATAAAAAAATAAAGAAACCTCTATTACAACCCAAACAACTACATATTTTTAAAGCAGAAGTTCCGTGAGTGTATATATGATTGCATATGAACTCTTATGAACATATATGAATCATATATGGTGGTATATGGACAGATATGACCTCGAATTACTTTATAAATGAGCATGAAAGAGTTCATACATGTTTATAAATGGATGCGTAAATGTTGATTTTTAACCGGGCATATTAATTTTAGAAACGAACTAATTATACCATAAACACATTTAAACATGTGAATTTGGTATTACTAATGGACGGTGAAATTCCTTTAAGTGGCGAAGTAATGCAAGGGTAAGGAGTTTAACTTATTGCCAGGTAACATGTTCCGTAATACCAACTATTACCGAGATTCTGCTGGGATCTTTACAATCCAAGCAAAAACTGTAATTTTAATATTTTTAATTTGATTTAAACTAAAATCGCCACAATATTTGAGCCGTCAAAGATAAATGATTAAAGTGGATGGATTTAGCATTCGTAAACATCGGGTAATAACATACACAAAATGTTATTGATGTCATACAAATTGAAAAATTTTAAATATTTTACCTTAAAGTCTCGAAAAACTTTTAAATTCGTGTTTTCAACTTTGAAAAAGAGATTTACAAAAATTTCTAAAATAAGTCTTTACATTTTTTGTTTTACACAAAATCTAAATTTTTTGTACAAATCACCTGAAAACATCAAAAAGAAATGTTTCGAGTGTGTAATTTGGAATAATTCTAGTAAACTTTTAAAATTCGTGTTATCAACTTTGAAAAGAGATTTACAAAAATTTTCTAAAATAAGTCTTTAAATTTGTTGTTTACACAAAATCTAAATTTTTTGTACAAATCACCTGAAAACATCAAAAAGAAATGTTTCGAGTGTGTAATTTGGAATAATTCTAGTAAGTGAATTAGTGTCATGGTTGTTGAATGTGGGTGAAAAATTTCTATCATTTCTAACTTTCGTCCAACAAAACAGTTGACAGGCTTTTTTTAGTGTTTTCATTGTTAAAGCTGACTTTAAACGGAAGTTATTATAACAACTTAGAAAACAATTAAAAACTCCTTTGTCAAGTTAATACGACAAAAAGCCAAATAGAAATAATATCACAGGTATAATGGTACGCTTTCTTTGTTAATAGTTGGTTTATTTTTATCTTTAAAATTTAAATAATTACACTGTTTAACACTAACACATAAAAAATATTAATTCAGAATTCAAATACATTTTGATTAAAACACATATTAAGCCATAAAAATGTATTCATAAACGAATATTAGCTTAAAATAAAGGGTCCGCCATCTAACGTTTTTTTTTTTTCAACTAGTGCTTTATTTCGTGAATGGTAACACTTAGCTCATGTCTGATTTGACAGATAATTAGTTTTATCCTTCCGCTGAACGAATATGGTTGTGTATACGCTTGAACAACGCTGGGAAATATTGCGACATTATTTTGAAAATCATGGTAATGTTGCAGAATGTGTGCGAAAGTTGCCATTTTTCTTCGAAAATGAGCAAGGATTGGCCGTTACTGTCAATGGCGATCGTTATCGGGAAATGTTGAATGAATTTTTGAAGAGGAGGAAATACAGCTGCACACAATCGATAATGTTCTTAAAAATTGGACCAATCGTGTAGGCTACTGCATGGCCAGCCGAGGCAGCCATTTGAATGAAAGTATTTTCCATTATTAACCGGAAGAATTGTACTTTCAAATAAGAAAAGAAATTTGAGAAAATATTCAGTAGTTTTTTTTTTTATAGCATTTTCAAAAAAAAAGTTATTTGGCGGACCCTTTATTATTAAACCGTTGTGTAAAGTTTAATATTCCTTTATGAATACAGGCTTAAGGCTAAAATTTGTGTTTTAACTAAAATGTATTTGAAATGCTGTTAATATTTTATGAATACGGGGTAAAATGCATAGGAAATGCGACTTATCAATTGTGGACAGATTTTAAGACGTAGATTACGAATGTGAATAACAAATTTAATATTAGCTCCACTTTTCGAAATATTCGCGAATTTAATTTTTACGAAAAATCTATTTTTTTTTTTTATCATTTCAATTTCTTATACCTGAATAGACTGCAAAAAAGTTTTAACATTGTTTTAAAGTATTGACTTTGAGCATTAAAAACCACAGCAATTAAATGCGATTGGGCGAGAGATGTAGGATATCCCTTGCAATTAAAGTGAAAACTTCACTTATTTTCTTTTTTGTGAATATTATAAAATCCCTTTATCAAATTTACAAAATTTTAGCACATAATCTTAAATTATATTCCACTTAATTAACCATCGCTTTCATATCAAAATTTTCCGAAAATTCAATCTAAAGTTTATAATTTTTAAATCTGCATGGATGGGGAAAATGAAAATTTTTTAACATGCATCATTAAAATCATGTATGGTAAACCGATTCGATGCGGGTATCGGTAAGGGTAAAGCTGTTTTCTTTTACTTCTGCAACGGTTATTTTAGATGTAACGATATATATAACAAACAAATCAATCACAGAAAAACATGAAACAACATATTTGTAGTTGCGCTGAAACATCGGATATTTTGTGAAACAAAAATCCGTAAAAACTTATAGGATTTTTATACGAGGGCGTGACTTTTCGAACTTCCCTCGTAGTTATATGAAATATAACACTGCTCCCATCAATTACCACCTGTTAATAGACTACTGTCAAATTTTGAGCAAGTTCCGTTATTTACTTTGCGTTTAACAGCTGTTCAAAACATACAACCTCGAGGATTTTTTTAAAAATGGAATTATTTTTTAGCGAAAAAAAAAAAACGTCAATCAAACCAAGGAAAGCTTGATAAATACGTTCTGAACGTTCTGGACGGCCAATTGAGGTCAATACACCCGAAATGTTTAAAAAAATCCACGATAAGGTGTTGGCCGATCGAAGAGTAAAAGTGCGTGAGATTGTTGATGCCGTAGGCATTTCATATGGCAGTGTGGTTCGATTTTAAAAATCAGTTGGGTTTTAATAAAGCTGTCTGCAAGATGGGTGCCGCGTTTGCTCTCAATTGAGCATAAACGTAATCGTGGCGAATAAGGTGATGGCAACAGTTTTTTGGAATGCAAGCGGGATATTCGACATCGATTACTTATTGGACCGATTTAACGAGGATTTAAAAAAAACGACCCCATATGGCCAAGAAATGCCTATTTTTATGGACCTCGAAAAATCCTATTTGTTGGAAGGGATACAAAATGGAGAAGAAACGTTGAACTAAGTGTATTGAGCTAAAAGGAGACTATGTTGAAAAATATTTTTTTTTTTTTTTTGCAAAAAACAATGTGTTTCATTCAAAAGTCACGGACTTATTGATCCTCCCTCGTATTTGTAGAAGTTTAAATGTTTCGGGGGAAACAGAAATAAACGCCAGACAATTTAACAAACCAAAATTTCAAATTCTGCTATAAAATTGTAATTAAAAATACAGGAGGAAACCAAAAGTGTTAAAGGTTGGAAAAACACTTAAAAAAACAACCAAAATTAACGCGCTCGCGCTAAAAATCCAAAAAAAAATTGTAAAATAGCCAAGTTTTTCGATTTTTTTAAATTTTATATAAGTGTTTGATAATTTTTTTTTACATTTTATTCGATATAAAAATTGTTTGTTGTAACGGTCACTTTGATGACATTAAAGTGAAAAATTCCGAATTTCATTACCATCCTTTTAAGTTAAAGAAGTTTTTATTTGGAAAAATCTGAATTTTTACATTTAAGGTCATCAAAAGTAAACAACTTGTAATAATTTGATCGATTTGATAATTTTGATCGTAATTTTTCGGATAAAACCTATCTCAGATTCCAGTACCCCTTCAAAAAATCAGAAAATTTGTTTTAAAATTTACAAAATGTTTAAAAAATTATCACTCCCCAATGTCGAGGGCTGGATCCGCCACTGCCATGTTTTGCATCATTTTTCTCAGCTAAGAATGCTTTTTAATTGTGTGTCATAAAAATGAGTTTTTTGAATAAAATTGATTTTTCCGAACAGTCTATTTCATAAGTAATTTTTGGTGTAGAATCGAAAGGTAAATTCAAATTTCATATAAATACATCACTTTTTGCCTCTGTACACTGATAGAAATTTGTGCGTAGTATTAATGAATTCCTTCATTAATCCAATGATTTTTTTCATAAAAAGTCCCCAAAGAAACGTTTCATTGAGTCAACGAAATGTGTTTCATTAAATCAATTTTAATGAATGGTTTCATTGACCCGATGAAATTTCATAAATTTTTTCATTAATCCTAGCCTAATCGTTGCTAAAGCTCATAATTTTTGACGAATTCGAAAAATATAAAATTTTAAAAGTAGCTGATTAGATTTAGATCGAAAATTACAAATTTTGAAACTAAAAGTTTTTTATCCATAAAAAAGAAATATTTTAATTAATTATTGTACTTTTTTTAAATTATGTATATTAAGAACTTTAATGATTGAAAAAATCGTTTAAATGTAATTAACAGGCATTAAAATATTAAAAACCGACCTAAAAAAACCAATTTTAATTTATTTCTGTTTTTATTGTTTTATTTGTACAAAATTGTTCAATCTTTCTTTACATTTTTTATAATTGTGTTTAAAGATGACATATTTTCTTATATGTCGGTACAAAATATGTAATTTTTTTATCGATCTGGATCTTAGAATTCTGTAGAACGATCGACGATTATAGTCCACTTTTTGTAGTTAAATTGCGACCATATCAGATAAAAATGTTAATATGTTAACAATGTTGTTAAAAAACAAAAATTTATTATCGTTTAGCATAACGTTTTTGTGTAACTTCCACCAAACGATAACAATTTAGATCTCGTTTTGAACAAACTATATCTTTTTCTTAGAGAATCTGTCACCTGGAATTTAGTGACCAACTATTCAAATTCGCCAGAAACTGTTAGCTCTAGGCAAATTTAATTAAAAAAAATTTATTTCTATCAAAGTTTTGGTTAATTCTGTTTAAATGAAATGTTTCAGTTTTTTTTTTTATTTCAAATGATAGTACAAAAAAAAAAAATTTTTTTCTTATAAAAGTCAAAATTTTTATATTGAAAAAAATTTAAATTTTTCATTGATTAATGAATTTTTTTTATGAAATTATGAAAAAATCATAAAAATGTTAATGAAAAAATACCAATATTAATGAATTTTCATTAAGTTAATGAAATTTTTCATTAAACCAATGAATCGATTTTAATGAAATCGTTTCATTAATAATATGATGGAAAATTCTATCAGTGTAGGAATTAAAAAAAATATAATTGCATTTTTTTTATTGATTTTAAAAAGTGATGATGATATCCCAAAAACAAAGAAATTGTATACTTTTCTGACGAACTCTATTATAAATAAAACAGATGGCATCGTTTTTATAATTTATATAAAAAATTTATGGTAATATTTGAAACATTGGTTAAATATTTATGAAAATTTTTCATACTATTTATGAAACGTTTCATAAAAACTTAGAAAACTTTCATAAAAACTTATGAAACTGATTCATCCTATTTATGAAATGTTTAATAACATTTATGAAGTATTTCATAAAAAGTTATGTATCTTCTTCATCATATTTATGAAATATTTCATAATTATGAAGAAGCAGCTTCATAATGTTTATAAAACAGCTTCATCATGTTCACGAAGTGTTACATTGGACGAAAATCAATGAAGTTTTTCATTATATTTATGAAGTTTTTCATAAATATGATGAAACTTTTTGCCTGAGTGTACTTTTCATGTTAGATATTTTATCAACGAAATCGTCAAAATGAGAAATTTCAACTTTAAATAGATGCATGGATAATAGTATCGCACCTTTGAAAACATGTACTTTATTAAATTAAAGTCCATAGTTGATATAACTTGAATGTTGCAAAAAAGTTGCGTTATTATTTGAAATTTTGTATTGTTTCATAAAAAATTTATCAAAAAATTTTTAATTTCTTAAAAAAACGTGTAACTTTAAAAATCTAATACCATATTCGTCATCTGAGTCCAAAAGTCATTTAGAAATGATAGGTCGTAACTCCGATGCATAACATTTTTCTGATTTTGTTGAACTGTGTTATTTTACAATTTCTTCATTTTATTCAACAAAACGAAACTAAATATAATAGTAGACATTTTAAACATTTGACATTTTATAAATAACAAAGAAATAATATAATAAAGATTTGTTTAAAATCTTTGGTTTATGTATTTTGTGTGCTTTTTTAGTGTTTAAAAGCTTAAATTCCCCCTAAATATTAAAACAATGTAATTGAGTGTAATATGGCTTTTAGATTGACCATAATTTTTTTTTCACATTTTTTTACATAAATAATTTACAAAATTTCAATATAACATATAAAAAATCATAGTCAACCAAATTTCAATTAAGTTTTTATTTGATTTCAAATGAATTTTCAATTAAAGTTTTAATTATTTCAATTAAAAATGACTAAATCGAATCGAATTCTTTAGGAAGAGATTTTTCTTTTTAATTTGGTATTTGAAGCATAAGGAAAATTAGTTAAAACTTGAAATTATTTCTAAGTATTTCAGGACATGATCAATGAATTTTCAATTTTAAAACAAAAGTTTGTTTATTGGAATTCTAGTTTATGCACAATGATAAAATTTAAATTAAAAAAAAAAAATCATGATTTTCGATCAAATTTCGAAAAAAGTAAGCAAAATATACGAAAAAGTGGGATGACAGATGCACAAATATAAATACCGAGGTAACTAAAAATTTGCAAACGAGAAAAAAGGTTTTTTTTTTTTAAATTGGATTCAGCGTACATAAATCCAAATGCTTACAACTTACTTTAGTTTAATTTAACATTTTAACAAGTTTTATAAGTAAGTTTATAAGTATAAGTTTTATAACTTCTAAACTAATTCATTAAACATTTTAAAATATTTAAACCTTTGGAATTCTTATTTGTTTTATAGTTATATTTTATAAGTTTTTTTAGTTTTGTCAAGTAAAACATAAGTAATAAATTTTCACATTCGAAACATTTTTGTATTAACAAAAATAATCTTATAGTTTCGTTAATCTTAATTAAACAGATAAATGAAATTGATTACTTAACTAATAGGTGGTAAATCCCGGGTTCTGATGAGATTTTTTGCCAGATCGAAGTACTAGTATCAACCTAGCTAATATGTATTATTTGCTTCATTTTTGTAAATATACGAAGGTTGGAAGCTCCTTATAAACTAAAAATAATACTTATATTTTTGAAGGTATACACCTTTTGAGAATTATAATATTAATAGATATAAAAAAAAATAAAACTGACAAACATACAAATTTGTCTACTTATAAGTACAATTTATAAACAAAAAATGAGTTAATTTTGCCTTCGCACAAGTTCAAGTCTTAAAATTTAATAAAAATTAACGTGATTTTAAGATATTTTCACTAAATGTGAGGAAAATTTATATTTAATTTAAGTCAAAAATATACTCAAATTTTACTAATGTTTCATTTAAGAAAAAATTACTAAATTTTAATACAAATTTAATACAACTTTACTTAATTGAAGAAAATTGCTTTTACATTGAGAGAATTATCCTCACTTTAGCAATGAATTTCTTCATAGCTTAAATGAAAATCGTCACTGCAACTCGTTCATTAAAATTTTTCATAGAAACTTTGAAACAGGTTTCATTAAAGTCAATGTTTATGAAATGTTTGCAGAATTAATGAAAATATTCATAAAACTAATGAAATGACTAATATTCATAAATCTAATTACATAATTTATGAAATATTTTCATAAATTTGTTTAATGTTAAGAAGTTTTTTGAATTAATAAAACTCTTCATGAATGCATTGAAAAATGCATTGGAACTAAGCCAATAAACCGCTTCATAGGATTTTTTTAAACAATTCAATAGAAGTCCAAAATGAATGCAAAACTACATTTATAAAATATGTTGAACACTTGGAGAATTAAATTTTAAAACTAATGTTTGAAATTATGAAATTTTATGAAACAATAAAAAAAAAGTCTTTGCAATAATTTCATAGCTGTAAAGAAAATTTTCATTAAATTTATGAAGAGAATAATTTATGAAATCGTATGAATTGTTTTTATGCAACTATGAAATTTTAGGAAAAAAAAAGTTTATGAAAATGAACTTAATATTAATAAAATTTCTTGGATATAATGAAATTCCTCATTGAATCTACGAAAAAAATTCTATGAAATTGTTTCATTAAATCATGGAAGGATAATTATTGTACACTGACTTGTTTTAAAAACAAAAATCTATATACTTGATTTGAGTTAAATTTTCTTTGAAGTCAAATCATTGATTGCCTAATTCTTAAAATTTTAGTTCAAATTAGTTAATAGTTGTTAAACTTTTTTTTTTTTTTGAGAGTATAAATAAAATTTTAATTAAAATTAGTTTGTCCAAATTCAATAAATTTTTATTGTGTTTACAAATTTTTTAATTGAAATTCGATTCTATTTTTTTTTTTCTGTGAAGTGTAAACGCATTTTTAAAGAAACCCAGAGAAACGGCATTTAAGAGTCACAATTTAAACGTCATCATACCGTTGCAAGTCTATCGTATTTCGTAGACAACCTTTATAACATCGTCTTCTTCAATTTTTATTTTTCTGCTTTTAAGTTTTCTGTTTAACTTGGTGTTTTACAATTGGCAACACGCTTCTTAATAAGCCAAATGTCTTTAGGTTAAATTGTTGATATTTGAAATTATTTGTATGTTCGTGAATGAGATGGTATAAACTACACATCATCATGACCTATTATTAAGAGGTTATTAGTAATAAATTTTTCTTTCAAATATATTTAATATGATATTGTCTGTCATTTGTAATATGAAAATGGTGTTATATGTAAACTGATTTCCATGATTTTAAAAATTCGAGATTTTTTGGAAAAAATATAATTTTTTGGTTAAGAATAGTTAAAAAGTAAAACAATTTGAAGAGTTTGCAAAATTCGTTTTGTTTTCAAACTGTAGTAGAGGATGATGTGTTTTATGCTCTTTGTAGAATACGTTCAAATGCAGCGGGTTATGATTGTATACCCCCAAAATTTATTAAGACTATATATCCTTATATATGTGGTCCTTTCACTCATATTGTGAACACAATTTTTATGACATCCAAGTTCCCTAATGATTGGAAGATATCACGTGTTGTACCGATTAGGAAGGATGGCAATTCTAATTTGTTAGAAAATTTACGTCCCAATCTCTGTTATTCCCATCCTTTCAAAGATTGTTGAACACATTATTAAGGATCAAATGATGTATTATATTGATGGCAATAAACTGCTTCATCCAAGTCAATCTGGTTTTAGGCGGAATTATAGTACTACAACTCTTCTTGTTGGGCTGACTGATTCCATAAGACGTAAGCTCAATGAGAAAAAGTGTGGTGTGTTGTTGTCCTTGGATTTATCTAAGGCTTTTGATAGTGTTGTGCATTCTAGATTGATAACTAAATTATGTAGTTATTTTAACTTTTCTAAATCCGCTTGCAAACTTCTAAGCTCATATCTTGAAAATAGGTCGCAGTTCGTCTCGATTGGAGATAGGAACTCTTGTACTTTGGAGGTTACCAGTGGTGTTCCGCAGGGATCGGTAATTGGTCCTATTTTATTTATGATTTATTTGAATGATTTTATTGATGTAATAGATAATAACTGTTTTGAAACTTTTGTATATGCAGATGATGTACAGATTTTATTTTCTGGAGAAAGACAATTCTTTGATGTTTTGGAGGCAAACATAGAATTTTACCTTGTTCAGATTGCACGGTGGATGGACACAAATGGGTTAGACATAAATCCTAGCAAAACAAAGGCTATGTGCTTCGGTTTTGATTCCCGTATCAACTTTGTTTCGGAAATGAAGTGTTTGGGCGTTCTTGTAGATGATAAGTTACGTTTTCGAAACACGTTGATTACGTGTGTGCTCGAGTGAATGCTACGTTGAGACGATTATGGTCTCTTGATCTTTGTTTGCCTCTACATGTAAGGAAACGTGTAGCTGGTGATCTTCTTATGCCCCAGTTAATTTATGCTTTGGAGGTATTTACGGGTACTAGCAGTAATATTCTTAGACGTCTTCATCTTACAGTTAACCGTATAGTGAGATATGTTTACAGATTGAGGATAAGAGAACATGTCTCTCCGTTTGTGTTGGATTTTCTTGGTTTTTCTTTTAAGAATTTTATAAAACTGAGAATCTTGTTATTGTTTTACAAGCTAATTAGAGCGAACTGTCCTGGTTACATTGTTGACAACTTTAGATTTACAAGATCGAGTAGAAACCCTCAGATAGTTTTTCAACATATAAACTCTTCTATTTTCGAGAGATCCTTTAATGTGAGGATAACTAGAGTCTGGAATTCACTACCTAGATCTCTTAAAAGCTTTGTTTGTTGCAAGTGCTACGTTTAAACGCAAACTAAGGCAGTTTTTTAATCACTCACTATAATTTTGATAATTTACGATCATTTTTCATATATTTTTTATTTTTTAATCGTCTACTTATTTTGATAATCTTATTGCTACATTTTGGACCGTTAAACTTTAGTTATAATTTTATTTATTTTAGGCATTCCTTTAAATTATAAATTTATTTTTTTATTTTTTGTAAAAATTTATTGTTGAATACGAACCATATTTGGCCCTATGGGCTTGGTTTTTGAATTAATAAATGAAATGAAATGTTTAATTTAAAAAAATTAAATACCAAAAGTTTATTTTTCGATCTTTTATCATAAGTTATGATGTGACCTAAACAAAAAACCGTGCAATGTTTATTTTTTAATTAAAAATGGCGTCATCTGCTAATTTTGTAATATAATAATTTTTGCAAAAGATATTAGAAATTATATTTTTTTAACAGTTTTATTAGTTTTTTGTTTTTATATACATCGAGATTATTTTTATGTTATTTTCAATTTATAACCTCTGTATATTTACAAAAATAAAGCAAATCAAACAAACATATTAGCTAGGCTGATACTAGTATATCGATCTAGCTAAAGATCTCATCAGAACCCGAAGTTTTAGAAAAGCTAGAGCGTCCATAATAGACAGAGATTTAACAAAAACCCTATTAAGCATGAATTTTGCTCAATTCTTGTCTTCTTAGTAATTAAACATGTGGTTAGAGTATTTTCCTAACAAGCATCATGACGTTACTAAACTTTGAAGACCAAAAATGTTATATTTATAAAAAAAAAATTTTAGTGTGTACTCTTTTTAAGTTGCATGAGATCTAATTAACCGATCTGTCTGAAATTTCGTATAGATGATTAAAAATAAAGCCATTTGTAAGATATATGCTTAATATTGATTTGTAACTGCCCAGCCAGAAATTGCCGTTGGTTTGAAATATCAAGCACTGGCAGAGCACTGTTTGCCAATGGCCCAACAAATAAAGTGCTGGTAAAGCACTGATTTACAACGCTCTGCCAACGTTAGTAAAAAGTGATTTGCCAGTACTTGATTACAAAATTTACAAACGTAAAAATAAAAAAGGACTGGCACAGCCCTGGCTTAGAACGCTTTCCCAACGTTGGCAAAAAATGCATTGCCGGTACATACTTTATTTACAAAATTTACAACCGTTAGCATAATAAAAGCGCTGACACAGCCCCTGTTCACAACGCATTCTCAACGTTGGCCAAAAGTGCTGTGCTAGTGCTCGATTTACTAAATTTCCTAAATAAATCACGTTTTCATATCAAATATTCTTAATTAAATTAAAAATTTTAATATCAAATAATTTGAATAATAAATTTTCTATTTTTTTACAGTTATATTAGTTTGTTGTTTTTATATACATCGAGATTATTTTCATGTTACTTTTCAATTTATAACGAGCTTTCAACCTCCGTATATTTACAAAAATAAAGCAAATCAAACATATTAGCTAGGTTGATACTAGTATTTCGATCTGGCTAAAGATCTCATTAGAACCTGAAGTTTTAGAAAAGCTAGAGCCTCCATAATAGGCAGAACTTTAACAAAAAAATATTAATCATCAATTATGTTATATTTATTTCAAATATAAAATAAATATTTTTCTCGAAAATTTACCCATTTTTAATTTAAAATGAAAACCTTTTCTTTATAAATTTCCAATTTCTTTATAAAAAATTACAAACTCACAGCCAGAGTAGAAATGATTGTTTTTTATTTAAATTTACATTACAGAACTTGAATTTGTATGTTTATTTTTTTACATAATTTTATTAGTTTAAATAATAAAAATAAACTTTTATAAAAAAAAAATATTATTGCCCTGTGTTATCAATTTGGTGTAGGCAAAGGGTTTATTTTATCATTAAAAAAGCACTTTATTGGATGTCCTAAAAATGCTTTTGCCAGCGTTTTAAAATTATGATTTTGTTATTGGCGCAGCACTCATTTCCAGTGCTTTGCCAATGTTTTAAAAAAGAAACGGCCAAGCCCTGCCCGGTGTTATCATTTTGGAGTTGGTATAGCACTTAAATCTGCAGAAATTTAAAGCTCTGCCAACGCTCATACCACCTTTGAAAGCCACTGGGTCAACGCTTTGCTGTTCATATTTTTCTGGCTGGGTGACCACGCGAAAAATTTGACAGCTTATTTCAAAAGCTCGAAAATTTTACGAACTTCTTAAGCGAAAATTTCGAAAAAAAAAATTTACAAAACTGTTCCGATATTGCCAAAAAAAATTTTTTGTTAGATCGGATAGAGTAAAAAGTTATAACGATTTTTCAGCGACCACGTTTTCTCCAATAGCACTTTTTTCTTTAAAGTAACGAATAATAATCTGGAATGGCAGTCTATTTCGCTAAAATACCGTTATCGATGATTATCGTTAAACCCAAAATACCGATACCGCCATAATTAAAATACCGTTATCCAAAAAAAAAAAACCGAAATAACTAAACTACCGTTATCTCTAAAGTACCGTTAACGACATAAATGAAATAGCGTTATCCTTAAAATACCGTTACTGAAATAATCTGACAAGATCAGAAAAATAATAGATATGTTTTAGAAGTTTGCTCATACCCTAGCTCTTAGTTTTTTTTTTTTAAGTTTATACCCAAATGTTTTAGGTATAAACTTTAAAATTCGACAGATTTAAAAAAAAACTTTAAGAATCCAGGACTTACTCTTATTTTAAATTATTAAATATTTCTCACATTAATTAATTCCAGAGTAACTTTTAACTTTCAAATAAAGAACTAAGACTGATTTTTATTTTTATAAATTCGTTTTTATTCTGAATTATGTACATCTAAATATATAAATTGTCTTCTATCCATTGTCGATAAGCTGGTAGAAAACGGGGATCACCGCAGCGTTGACTACCCAATGAATTAATACCGATTTGGACATATCTCTGGCGTCTGCTACCAAAAAGTAGAAATAATGGACCTCCAGAATCACCTTTGCAAACGTCAACTTCATCGGCTCCAGATGCACAAATCTCAAGAGATTCATTAAACTGGCGACGATAAATTTTATGACATTTGAAAATTGGTAAAATGGGTACATCCGCCTGCATTAAGACATTAGAATATAAACCTAAAAAGGTAAAAATAAAATACTTTTGCAAGATTGCATATTTATCATTTCACAGGACTGCAATATAGGATAAAATTCCTGACACTGTGATAAGAGTTTAGCATTCAACTCGGCAAATTATGTAAGAAAAATCAACTTCAGTTAAAACATATACATTGATGCTAAAAAAAAAAGAAAGTGTAGACTGAATCTGTAGCTAAATCGACCAGCAACTGGACAAAAGTAATAAAAACAACTTCAATTGCCGTTAAAATAACACAGTACAAAATTTTTAACACATGATTTTGGAACTCTATTCTGGGAATTGCCACGTCCAAAGTAGCCCCAAAAATAAGAACTTCTGCATCATTCGATTTTGTCAAGTTGGCTACAGTAATAATTTAATGGCCCATACGAATTCTTTGGCTCAAGGCGGATTTTTAGCAATATTTCTATGTTTTAACACGGTTATATCTCGGTATACCGAAACGAAATATCTCTCTTGTGTCTGAAGCAAAGTTGGTAGATATTGAATAGGAGAAAAAAAAATGCGGAACAATCCTATCCGAAAAAAGTGCATTCGGTGCCTTAAAATCGCAAAATGCCCATTTTTCCCATTTTTCATCTTTTTTGCTCAATAACTGGATTAAAAATCCACAAATATGCTGTTTTTTTTTTCTTTGTAAACTTTATTCTGCATGAAAATAAAAATCCTGATTCATATTACAGCTATTCTTACACAGAAAATATGATATTTATATGTTATCTATGCATGGAAACAAAATAAGAACATTTTCAATTATAAATTTATTTAATGTCTCATATTGTAATTTTATTTTGAAATAAATAAAATATTACGGATATTGAAAGCTCGTTTAAATTGAAGATAACATAAAAATAATCGGTGGTATATAAAAACAAAAAACTAATAAAACTTTAAAATATTACTTTTAATTATTCACTTGTCACGATATTTTTCGAGATCAATCTTCCCGTATGACTCTCTGGATTTGTTTGGTGTCACTTTGTCATATTCTTTCACGAGAAATTTCTAAACATCCCATCAAAACCTCTATTACCCGGTAATAGGTTTGGGAATATGAAATTAAGGTCGGTAACTAAAGGGTGATTTTTTAGCAACTTTCTTTTTGGCAACACTGTTTTTGGTAGCTCAGCTGTTTTTGTGTAAATGTTACTGTTAAACATGTTTAGTTTGGGCTATAATTTAACCATGAATCGACTTATATCAAACAACACTTGCGGATTATTGAATTTTATTATCAAAATTCATGCTCGGTTAAGAAAGTGCATTGTGTACTTCTTCAATTTCTGGTCAGCTTGGACGAAATAATATTTTATTTCAATACCCTTTTTGTCTTAAATTTCTTTTGTGTAGCTTCGGCCATTTATTTGAGTATAATAATGTCTGTAATTGTTAAATCGATTTTTTAAAAACATATTTTCAATTACTAAAAATGTGATATTTTACTAAAGAAAAAATTTTTATCAGTACAGTATTGCCTATATCGTGGTGCTACGTAAAAAATGTTATAACCCTACTACACATTTATAATATGTAAATTAACACGGCAAACTAACGCATTGCTCTATATTTATCCCTATGGGAATGAGGAGTCAATTGTCCTAAAAGTATCAGGTTAAAGAAGGACTTATCACAGGACTGGGTATAATTAACAATGAAGTGGGTTAAGCAGTGTCAATTGTTCTAAACTTACCAATCCTGTGACTGGTAAAGGGAGGGCATACCACTTAACCAGAATGCTTATTAACGATAAAAAGCCAGTTGACCAGAATTTAGCCATAGAAGCTGTTTAGTTTTCGTTTATTTTATCCGACATGGCCCTTTGGCGACAGTCTTGTGGTATGTCCATCTTTGGTTAATCCTGTGGCATGCCACTATGTGGTTTTAAAAGCAGGACAAATGAACCCCCTCCTATGACAAGCCAATGTTAAAGTTGCCAGTTGTTTACATAGGGTAGAGTTTAGCAGAGGACTGGTCTCTGGCACGAAGGGACCGATCCTGTGGCACACGCAGAAA
>CM037855.1:117315852-117336039 GCA_021234595.1 Delia radicum | reverse complement strand
TTCTAAATGACTTTTGGACTCAGATGACGAATATGGTATTAGATTTTTAAAGTTACACGTTTTTTTTTAAGAAATTAAAATTTTTGATAAATTTTTATGAAACAATACAAAATTTCAAATAATAACGCAACTTTTTGCAACATTCAAGTTATATCAACTATGGACTTTATTTAATAAAGTACATGTTTTCAAAGGTGCGATACTATTATCCATGCATCTATTTTAAGTTGAAATTTCTCATTTTTGACGATTTCGTTGATAAAATATCTAACATGAAAAGTACACTCAGGCAAAAAGTTCATCATATTATGAAAAACTTCATAAATATAATGAAAAACTTCATTGATTTCGTCCAATGTAACACTTCGTGAACATGATGAAGCTGTTTTATAAACATTATGAAGCTGCTTCTTCATAATTATGAAATATTTCATAAATATGATGAAGAAGATACATAACTTTTTATGAATTACTTCATAAATGTTATAAACATTTCATAAATAGATGAATTCAGTTTCATAAGTTTTTATGAAAGTTTTCTAAGTTTTTATGAAACCGTTTCATAAATAGCATGAAAAATTTCATAAATATTTAAACAATGTTTCAAATAGAACCATACATTTTTTTATATAAATTATAAAAACGATGCCATCTGTTTTATTATAATAGAGTTCGTCAGAAAGTATACAACTTTCTTGTTTTTGGGATATCTCATCACTTTTTAAATCATAACAAAAAATGGAATTATATATTTTTTTTAATTCCTACACTGATAGAATTTTCCTTCATATTATTAATGAAACGATTTCATTTAAAATCGATTCATTGGTTTAATGAAAAATTTCATTACCTTAATGAAATTCATTAAGATTGGGTATTTTTTTCATTAACATTTTTTTATGATTTTTTCATAATTTCATAAAAAATTCATTTATCAATGAAAAATTTTTAGTTTGTACTCTGGCTCAAGTATATTTTTTACAGTTATATTAGTTTTTTGTTTTATATACATCGCGATTATTTTTATGTTATTTTCAATTTATACGAGCTTTCAACCTCCGTATATTTACAAAAATAAAGCAAATCAAACATAGTAGCTAGGTTGATACTAGTATTTCGATCTGGGCAATCGATTGAGACTATTTATTTTAAAATCGGAGAGGGGTCGTCCAAAAGGTGATCGCTTTCATATGGAATTGCTCTAGAGAAAAAAAAAATTTTTTTTTTTGTACTATCATTTTGAAAATAAAAAAAAAAACTGAAAACATTTCATTTAAACAGAATTAACCAAAAACTTTGATAGAAATAAATTTTTTTAATTAAATTTGCCTAGAGCTAACAGTTTCTGGCGAATTTGAATAGTTGGTCACTAAATTCCAGGTGACAGATTCTCTAAGAAAAGATATACTTTTGTTCAAAACGAGATCTAAATTGTTTATCGTTTTGAGGATGTTACACAAAAACGTTATGCTAAACGATAAATAATGTTTTTTAACAACATTGTTAACAAATATTAACATTTTTATCTGATATGGTCGCAATTTAACTACAAAAAGTGGACTATAATCCGTCGATCGTTCTACAGAATTCTAAGCCAGATCGATAAAAAAATTACATATTTTGTACCGACATATAAGAAAATATGTCATCTTTAAACACAAATTATAAAAAATGTAAAGAAAGATTGAACAATTTTTGTAAAAATAAAACAATAAAAACAGAAATAAATTAAAATTGGTTTTTTTTAGGTCGGTTTTTAATATTTTAATGCCTGTTAATTACATTTAAAACGATTTTTTTCAATCATTAAAGTTCTTAATATACATAATTTAAAAAAAGTACAATAATTAATTAAAAATATTTCTTTTTATGGATAAAAAAACTTTTAGTTTTAAAATTTGTAATTTTCGATCTGAAATCTAATCAGCTACTTTTAAAATTTTATATTTTTCGAATTCGTCAAAAATTATGAGCTTTAGCAACGATTAGGCTAGGATTAATGAAAAAAATTTATGAAAATTTCATCGGGTCAATGAAACCATTCATTAAAATTGATTTAATGAAACACATTTCGTTGACTCAATGAAACGTTTCTTTGGGGACTTTTTTATGAAAAAAATCATTGGATTAATGAAGGAATTCATTAATACTACGCACAAATTCTATCAGTGTACAGAGCAAAAAAGTGATGTATTTATATGAAATTTGAATTTACCTTTCGATTCTACACCAAAAATTACTTATGAAATAGACTGTTCGGAAAAATCAATTTTATTCAAAAAACTCATTTTTATGACACACAATTAAAAAGCATTCTTAGCTGAGAAAAATGATGCAAACATGGCAGTGGCGGATCCAGCCCTCGACATTGGGGAGTCATAATTTTTTAACATTTTTGTAAATTTCAAACAAATTTTTCTGATTTTTTGAAGGGGTACTGGAATCTGAGATAGGTTTTTATCCGAAAAATTACGATCAAAATTATCAAATCGATCAAATTATTACAAGTTGTTTACTTTTGATGACCTTAAATGTAAAAATCAGAATTTTCCAAATAAAAACTTCTTTAACCATTCAAAAGGATGGTAATGAAATTCGGAATTTTTCACTTTAATGTCATCAAGTGACCGTTACACAAACAATTTTTATATCGAATAAACTGTAAAAAAAAAATTGTCAAACACTTATATAAAATTTAAAAAAATCGAAAAAACTTGGCTATTTTACATTTTTTTGGATTTTTAGCGCGAGCGCGTTAATTTTGGTTGTTTTTTTTAAGTGTTTTTCCAAACTTTAACACTTTTGGTTTCCTCCTGTCTTTTTAATTACAATTTTATTGCAGAATTTGAAATTTTTGTTTTGTTAAATTGTCTGGCGTTTATTTCTGTTTCCCCCGAAACATTTAAACTTCTACAAATACGAGGGCGGATCAATAAGTCCGTGACTTTTTGAATGAAAACACACGTTTTTTTTGCAAAAAAAAAAAATATATTTTTCAAACATAGTCTCCTTTTAGCTCAATACACTTAGTTCAACGTTTCTCCAATTTTTGTATCCCTTCCAACAAATAGGATTTTTCGAGGTCCATAAAATAGGCATTTTCTTGGCCATATGGGGTCGTTTTTTTTTAAATCCTCGTTAAATCGGTCAAATAAGTAATCGATGTGATTATCCAGCTTGCATTCCAAAAACTGTTGCCATCACCTTATTCGCCACGATTACGTTTATGCTCAATTGAGAGCAAAACGCGGCACCCATCTTGCAGACAGCTTTCTTAAACCCAACTGATTATTTAAAATCGAAACCACACTGCCATTTGAAATGCCTACGGCATCTACAATCTCACGCACTTTTACTCTTCGATCGGCCAACACCTTATCGTGGAATTTTTTAAAACATTTTTGGGTGTATTGACCTCAATTGGCCGTCCAGAACGTTCAGCGTCATTTGTACCTGTGCGACCACAACGAAAGTCAGTAAACCACTTTTTTACCATTGAAATCGATTATGCAGAGTCCCCATAGTATTTATCAAGCTTTTCCTTGGTTTGATTGACGTTTTTTTTTTCGCTAAAAGTAATTCACTATTTTCCATTTTTAAAAAAATCCTCGAGGTTGTATGTTTTGAACAGCTGTTAAACGCAAAGTAAATAACGGAACTTGCTCAAAATTTGACAGTAGTCTATTAACAGGTAGTAATTGATGGGAGCAGTGTTATATTTCATATAACTACGAGGGAAGTTCGAAAAGTCACGCCCTCGTATAAAAATCCTATAAGTTTTTACGGATTTTTGTTTCACTAAATATCCGATGTTTCAGCGCAACTACAAATATGTTGTTTCATGTTTTTTCTGTGATTGATTTGTTTGTTATATATATCGTTACATCTAAAATACCGTTACCGAAGTAAAAGAAAACAGCTTTACCCTTACCGATACCCGCATCGAATCGGTCTACCATACATGATTTTAAATGATGCATGTTAAAAAATTTTCATTTTCCCCATACATGCAGATTTAAAAATTATAAACTTTAGATTGAATTTTCGGAAAAATTTTGATATGAAAGCGATGGTTAATTAAGTGGAATATAAATTAAGATTATGTGCTAAAATTTGTAAATTTGATAAAGGGATTTTATAATATTCACAAAAAAGAAAATAAGTGAAGTTTTCACTTTAATTGCAAGGATATCCTACATCTTTCACCCACTCGCATTTAATTGCTGTGGTTTTTAATGCTCAAAGTCAATACTTTAAAACCATGTTAAAACTTTTTTGCAGTCTATTCAGGTATAAGAAATTGAAATGATAAAAAAAATTGATTTTTCGTAAAAATTAAATTCGCGAATATTTCGAAAAGTGGAGCTAATATTAAAATGTGTTATTCACATTCGTAATCTAAGTCTTAAAATCTGTCACAATTGATAAGTCGCATTTCCTATGCATTTTACCCCGTATTCATAAAAATATTAAACAGCATTTCAAATACATTTTAGTTAAAACACAAATTTTAGCCTTAAGCCTGTATTCATAAAGGAATATTAAACTTTTACACACGGTTTAATAATAAAGGGTCCGCCAAATAACTTTTTTTTTTTTGAAAAATGCTATAAAAAAAACTACTGAATATTTTCTCAAATTTCTTTTCTTATTTGAAAGTACAATTCTTCCGGTTAATAATGGAAAATACTTTCATTCAAATGGCTGCCTCGGCTGGCCATGCAGTAGCCTACACGATCGGTCCAATTTTTAAGCACATTATCGATTGTGTGCAGCTGTATTTCCTCCTCTTCAATTTTTGTGAACAAAAATTCATTCAACATTTCCCGATAACGATCGCCATTGACTGTAACGGCCAATCCTTGCTCATTTTCGAAGAAAAATGGCAATTTTCGCACACATTCTGCAACATTACCATGATTTTCAAAATAATGTCGCAATATTTCCCAGCGTTGTTCAAGCGTATACACAACCATATTCGTTCAGCGGAAGGATAAAACTAATTATCTGTCAAATCAGACATGAGTGTTACCATTCACGAAATAAGCACTAGATGAAAAAAAAACGTTAGATGGCGGACCCTTTATTTTAAGCTAATATTCGTTTATGAATACATTTATATGGCTTAATATGTGTTTTAATCAAAATGTATTTAAATTCTGAATTAATATTTTTTATGTGTTAGTGTTAAACAGTGTAATTATTTAAATTTTAAAGATAAAAATAAAACAACTATTAACAAAGAAAGCGTACCATTATACCTGTGATATTATTTCTATTTGGCTTTTTGTCGTATTAACTTGACAAATGAGTTTTTAATTGTTTTCTAAGTTGTTATAATAACTTCCGTTTTAAAGTCAGCTTTAACAATGAAAACACTAAAAAAGCCTGTCAACTGTTTGTTGGATGAAAGTTAGAAATGATAGAAATTTTCACCCACATTCAACAACCATGACACTAATTCACTTTACTACAATTATTCCAAATTACACACTCGAAACATTTCTTTTTGATGTTTTCAGGTGATTTGTACAAAAAATTTAGATTTGTGTAAAACAAAAATGTAAAGACTTATTTTAGAAAATTTTTGTAAATCTCTTTTTCAAAGTTTGATAACACGAATTTTAAAAGTTTTTCGAGACTTTAAGGTAAAATATTTAAAATTTTTCAATTTGTATGACATCAATAACATTTTGTGTATGTTAACCCGATGTTTAAGAATGCTAAATCCATCCACTTTAATCATTTATCTTTGAAGGCTTAAATATTGTGGCGATTTTTAGTTTAAATCAAATTAAAAATATTAAAATTAAAGTTTTTGCTTGGATTGTGAAGATCCCAGCAAATCTCTGCAATAAGTTGGTATTACGGAACATGTTACCTGGCAATAAGTTAAACTCCTTAACCTTGTATTACTTCGCCACTTGAAGGAATTACACCGTCCATTAGTAATACCAAATTCACATGTTTAAATGTGTTTATGGTATAATTAGTTCGTTTCTAAAATTAAATATGCCCGGTTAAAAATCAACATTTACGCATCCATTTATAAACATGTATGAACTCTTTCATGCTCATTTATAAAGTAATTCGAGGTCATATCTGTCCATATACCACCATATATGATTCATATATGTTCATAAGAGTTCATATGCAATCATATATACACTCACGGAACTTCTGCTTTAAAAATATGTAGTTGTTTGGGTGTATGTAATAGAGTTTCTTTATTTTTTTATGTAAATGTCAGTCATTTGTAGAACAAATTACATTTTTTTACTAACATCAAACGACTGTTTTATGATTTTTACATTCATTATTTACAGTTGCTTTTTATTATTTAAAAAGATAAATGTTTGTTAATAGTTTACTAACATATGTGGTTAATTTTTACTACAATTGTGGTTCATTATTAGGACATTAAGAGACAAATGACAAAGTTAGTTGAATTTACTGAAATGTAAGTCCTCTTTTCTTTAACCCATTTTGTACCATTGGTCGAGATCTCGACCACAAACTTTTGCTCTTTTTCATTATTATTTATTATTATTATTATGTGTTTATTAGTAGTATTTTTAATACTTTTAAATTACAATTTAAATTTTTTTTACAATATTACATATTTAAGCTCTGGTTAACATTTCTAATAAATTTACAGTTTTTCTTCTAAAAATATTAGTGTTTACTTCATGTTTAACATCATTTGGCATCTTGTTGTATAGATTTAATCCTTTATAAAACAATGATTTTTGCATGGCATTTGTGTCTGCTCGTTGAAGTCTAAAGTCTAGAGCATTTCTAAGGTTATACGGTTGTACCTCTCCAACATACTGAAGTTGTTCGACCAAATATTCAGGTGCATCTCCTATTTTCATTTTGCGTATAAAGTTGATTGTATTAAGTTCTAATCTTTGGTGTATATCAGCCATTTTAAGGTATCTAGCATCCATTTTATTGAGGTAATCGATTGCATTTTAATATTGAACGCATTGCTTTATTTTGTAGTTTTTTGTAATCTACTTATTTGTTGATCTGAACAGCATGTATATATCACAGTTGATCCATATTCAAAATGTGGTTTGATAATTGTATTGTATATATTTATTGCTGTAATAATTGAAACTTTGTTTCTTAAACGTTTAAAAAAGCCAATTTTTTACCTATTTTTTTACATATATATTCAATATGGTCTTTAAATTTCAGTTCTTTGTCTATTAAAAAACCCAGATATTTTATATTATTAACTTTTTCTATTAAAACATTGTTTATTTTGAATATTATATTAGTGTTCATATTTATTTCCATTATTTTTGTTTTACTTTCGTTTAGTTTTAATTTATTTATTTTTAACCATTTATTTATATTATCTATATCACTTGTCAGATTTTCGTAACATGTTTCTTCCGTTAACGCTTCTGTAAATATCAGAGTATCATCTGCGTATAAAACAAATTCACATTTGTCTAAAACATTCTCCATGTCGTTTATGTAAATAATAAAAAGAAGAGCTCCCAAAATTGAACCTTGTGGTACTCCAAAATCATTCTCTATTGCATTAGATTTAGTATTGTTAACTTTTGTAATTTGTTTACGTTTATTTAGGTAGGATTCGAACCATTTTAATTCATTTTCTTGAATTCCATATTTATATAGTTTTTTTAATAGGATATCTCGATCAATTGTTTCAAATGCTCTTTTGAAATCTAGAAAAATTGCTGCTATTTTTTTGTTTTTCTTGGTGTATTTCCATCTATTTATAATGTAATTGACTGCTGTTTCACATGAATGCTGTTTTCTAAAACCTGATTGATATTTTGATAATAATTTGTGGTGTTCCATATAATTTTCTAGTTGATTTTTTACTATCTTTTCAATAATTTTTTCACATGTTTTTAGGGTGTTGATAGGACGACATTCTTCACATTTCGCTGTATTGTTTACTTTTTCGATAGGTGTAATCATCGACTCTTTCCAATTGTTAGGGAAAACTCCAGTCTCGAGCGATTTATTTATAATATTAAGCATAATATTGCCTGTTATGTCCCAGTTATCTAATATTATATTATTTGATATTTTATTGTAGTCAGGTTTTTTCTTGATGTTTTTACATACAATTTTTAACTCTTCTAATGATATTGCATGAAATTTAAATTTTGAATTTATCACAGGTATTCTACATTCATATTGCACATCATCAATGGTATCTCTTATTTCTTTAATGCTATGAACGAAATATTTATTAAATAATTAAAAATAATAATAAAGTAATGGAATTTATTATTTTTTTTTAATTTATAATTAAGTTTCATGTATTGGCTTTCCGATCTGAATTTTTTTTACCTCCCCCCGCCCCTTTTATAGTTCCCCCTGATGGGACACAAAAATATACTAAAAATAGCATATTTTTAAACTACTTGTTGTCAGTTAAAAAAAAAAAAAATATAAAAGGGTTAATGATTTAAATAGCCAACCGTTCAAATAAAATTTAATGTATACAAACTATTTTGTACTATTACTCTAGCTTATCGCCAGACAGCCTTGAACATGGCTGGTCGAGATCTCGACCGCTGGGATAATTAGTGCACTCAATTTTTTTTTAATACTTATCTATAAGTACTATTTTTTTTTTTTTGAGAAATAATTAAAAAAGGGGTATATTTTCAATAAAAGTTATTTATATTTTTTGGAGTCAATTATTGGGTTTCTAATGTGAAACACAGTGGAACATGATTATAACGAACTCGTAGGACTCGCTATAAACGGGGTAAACACATATTGTAGTAAATGAGTTGGGACAAAAAAAATGGTTCGTTATATAAAAAGTTCGTTATAACCGTGTTCTACTCTACCATACATTATAGCTGCAAGATGTTTATAAGGGGAAAACCAATTCGCTTCGGATACAAATATTGGTGTTTGTGTTCCTCAAAAGGGTATCTGTTTCAATTCCTACCATATGCTGGAGCATCGGATACATATGATAAACAACTTGGCCCAGGCGCTAACGTGGTTATGAAACGAATGTCGGCTTGTGAGTATCCTAGGCAACATACTGTTCATTTCGATAACTTTTTCACCGTTGCCTTCTTAAAGAAAAAGGGTTTTGTGTAACTGGCACAATCCGCGCAAACAGACTGGTAGGTGCAGGCCTAAAAACTAAATTATCTCCACATGATACTGATTACGCCTTCGACCAAGAACATAAGATGTCATTGGTTCGATGGAGAGACAATGCAGAGGTCACTTTGGCTACGAACTATGACCAAATGGAGCCGATGAGAAACGTAATGCGATACCATAGAAAACAAAAAAAAACGGATCGCTGTACCCCAAGCCAACCTTATTGCTAATTACAATAGGTATATGGGCGGAGTTGACTTGCATGATAATGCTATCGCAAATTATCGAATTGGAATCAGAGGCAAAAAGTGGTAGTGGCCACTTTGGGTTACCAGCTTGGACAGCGCCACTGTCAACACATGGAAATTGCATTGCATGATTGCTGAACAAAAAAAGGAGATGCCCATGAGTCAAATTGATTTAAAAAACTTCATAACAAAATCTCTGTTGTTATCCGCTGAACCGGAAACTAACACCGAATCAACTTTGTCTGACGAAGAAAATGGAAGTGACAACGACTTCAGAGACCGCCCACCAACATGGCCCATTCCATGTGAGTAATTGCTTCAAGGAATACCACAAAGATTTAAAATAATTTTTTTTTTAAATAAAAATAATAACTAAATTCATCGATCTTTTTATTTATATGTAGCATTACTAACCATTTAATTTATTATATTTCATCATAACTTTTCATATCAGAGAGAAAATTTATTGCTCTAATTATCCCAGCGGTCGAGATCTCGACCAGTCGTTTTCTCAGGTAATACCAGGTAAAAAAAAAAAAAAATCCAAGAATTATTTTTGGCCTATTTCCAACTTGCCATAAAATTTCATTAAGAAATAAAATCATTTATGTAGCTTGGTACAAGATGGGTTAAGTAAAATTTCATTTGTTTTTAACTACATTTGCAGTGGTCTGTACCTTCATAGTATTCTAAGTGTATGAATAATACCTCAATTTTCGTTAATGTACAGATGTGACCGTGTATGGAAATGTATAGACATGTATGATTATATATGTAAATATTACCTCAATTTTCGTTAATGAACACACATGAACACATATGGTCCCTCATATGAATATGTATGGAAACATGTGGACATGTATGAAGCATGTGTGTTCATGTATCCATGATCCATATATGTCGATTTTTAACAGGGTAATTAAATTTATACTACAAATTAGACAATTTAAAAATAGTATTCGATTTGAAAATTAAAGACTTAAATAAATAAGACTAGATAAATAACTATTAGAGTTTTTCATTGGAATTCCTGACTTTTTCCAATCCCCTGAAAAGCTTCTGGAGTTCCCGGGAAATTTATTTAGTGATGTTAAGTATGAAAATGCTTTTTTAAAAATCAGTAATTCAAAATTATATACAATTATGAGATACGTATATGAAAAGTTTCTATATCTTTATTTCACAAATAGCCATAGAAAAAATTATACTCGATGACAGTTGACAGTTTTGACATAGTCATGCAACAACACTTTAGAGAAAAAGCCATAGTTGGAAACATTTCCTTACTAAAAGCAGCAGATTTTCTCGCTAAATATTAGTAAATTTACAAAATTTTTGTTATATTTTATTTTATTTTATTTTATTTTATTTAAGTTCAAGTTAATTGAAAATACCAATTTACTCATTTAAGTTCAAGTTAATTGAAAATACCAATTTACTCAGCTAAAATCAGCAAAAACTTTTGCCAAATATTTATAGACCAAAAACATCAAACAAAAACTGCAATGTCAATATTACTTTTGCTGTTATACCTTTAATTTTGTTGAATGCAAATAAATATTGCTAAAATCAACAAAAAAAAATTGGCTTAAAAATTCTAGGCTACTGCTTTCAGACTTTTAGATTTTTATTCGCATTAAAAAACATTGAAAATTTCACATTTTTATGATTTTTTTTGTTCATTAATATCTAGCAAATTTGTTTTCCGATTTTAACAAATTAATTTGTTACTCAAATATAACAAAACAATTTTTGTTTCAACAGATTTAGTTTTGCTATTCTGATCTTACTAATATTTCCAAAAAAAAATCTGCTAATTTAAGCAGGTTTTTCGGCAAGTACACTAAAAAATAGTTAGTAAAGTCAGCAAAAAATTTTGTTGAGTCAGGAAAATTTTAGTCAGGAGGGTGCTTGCAAAAAAAATTGCTAATGTCAGCAAAAATAGTATTGTAGATTCAGCATAAATTTTCCTATTACTTAGTTGATTAAAAATAAAAAATCCTTGCTAAAAGTTAATTAAATTTTTGCTAAATATGAGTAGACTGAAAAACACTCTAAAATTTGTAAAACAATTATATATAAGTTAATTTATTTGCTAAAAATCTGAAACAGTTTTTTGTGATTCTTTTAAAAAAAATTTACAATACTTTACAAAATATAAAAATGTTCATACTCCCACATTAAAGACATGAATTAATATCTGAAAATCTATAGAAATAATTATATAAAACACGAACAAAATTATCTTTCAACTACTTACATCAATGGCTGTCTAAATATACAACCCTTATTATGAAATAACAAAAGGAAACATACAAAATGTGTGTCCTTGTCTTTTGTTATAGTCTGTCTACCTGTACATATACTTGTTTGAAATCTTACCACACTACATTAATAATCACTTCAAAGGTTTAGCTTACAAAATACACATTTAATGTTTATTAAATTTAAATATTTTATTTCATCTTGAATTTAATTAATAGACAATTACTTTGACAAGCTGGTGACAGCACAAAATTAAAATGTTTTTATTCCCCTTATTTATTATCATTGTTAGCGTTCTTTTGTATAAAAAACAGATACAAAATTCTTCCATGGTTGATTTTTTGTATATGTCTTACAAGAGTTGTACTTTTTAGTATAATTTTCCTCGTCTCTACTACAGCTTGACATGCTGCGACATCTACTTGATTCTGCGTTTACCTTTCAATCTGGTCTGTCGTCCATACTATTAATGTGCTTATTAGTACAATTTTTTTTAGCAAAATAAATTAGTAAAGCATTAGTACAATAGTAGTAAAACATTTGTTTAAATCAGTTACGTGCTGAATTAGTATAACTTAAATTTTAACTGAAAACACAATTTCGGCAAAAAATTTGCTGAGAAATAGTATACTTAATTTCAAAGACGGTTTTACTAACTTTTCTACTAACTTTTCTACTTATTTTTTGAGTTTAGTGTTACCAAAAAGTTTTACTACAATAATTTTTTTCTTTTAGTGAAGAAATGAAAATTTCGGATACTTACCTGACTCTAGTCTTATTTATAATTAAATAATAAATATAAAAATACTATTTTTTAGAGTGTAATTTATTATTTGTATTATATTTCACAGCCCTTATTTAATAAAATGTGATTATTTAAATAGATACTTTATGATTTTCTTTTTTTTTTTACAAATCTTTCGAAAATTATAATTATAAACATATTAATAGACATTTATATAATATTTAATTTCTTCATTGCCAAGGAGGTATATAATTTCTTTAATTTAATCTAAAAGATTAAAAGAACAATTTTAGTAAGTAAAATTTTCAGTATTAAAAGTTACGTGTTCATGGACTTACTTTTTTTTTTTAGAAAATATATGGAATTTCAATCACGAAATTCTTCCCATTAAAGTTTTGTCAATTGTGCCTTTTGCCATAGTAAATCCCAAACATTGACCGATTTTATTTTTGATACAGTTGGATATGATTGTGTTTTAGAAATCTGTTAAATATATTAAATTATAAAACAAATAATTTAGAATTATTACTATAGCAAATCATTATGTATCTTAACTTGGTCATCTTTAGTATTGTCATTAATTGATTCTATTGTTCTTGCGAAAACATTATGAATTCCACTAAGTAATAATATGCAAACGATTAATAAAGAAACCTTGAATTTAATTGTCATTTTTTTTTTTATAAATTTGTTTGTTAATCTAATGTCTTTTTACAAATGTTAATGCAATATTTTCTTAAAAAAAAAATAACGTAAAAAACAAATGACAAAGTATGATTTAATGTATTAAACTCGACACTTTATTCGTATTGCATGCCTTTTTATATTTAGTACTGGGGGAAATATTGTTTTGAATGTTTTGTCTTTAACCGTACAATAAAGTAAATACATGATGATGTTCTGTGTTATGTCAAGTTCAGTTGAAATAAAAAATATTCTTATCATTTATTTGAAAATAAAAAAAAAAATAGTAAATTTATTATTTTCTATAAATATATTAAAATGTTGTATAAATGTACTATCTAGGGCAATCGATTATTCGATATTTTTTTTAAAAAACCAGTTTTCGATTTTTCCAAATAGTGAGAATAGAAAATGAAATCTCGGTTCCCAATTCTTAAATGTGAAAAACAACCTGCCAGCTAGTTATAAAATTTTACAAAATTTAACTTTCCAGCAAAAATAGTGGGATTTAAAATTGCTTCTAAATAAGCATTTCCATCAATGAATTTAATTCAGTATTAAAGTAGGAAAGATTGATTACAATTTGCATTTTAAGGTAAAGTTGAAAATGTCGTTTTATGTGTTCATTATTTTTAAAATGTCTCAATACTGTTATTACACGAAGAAATCCTTTGTTTTCGACAAAAATTAAGAACGGAAAATTTCGAAAAAAAATATACAAGATATTTGTCTTAAAAAGAAAAATATAAAATATATTAGCTAGATTGATACTAGTATTTCGATCTAGCTAAAGATCTCAATAGAACCCGAAGTTTTAGATAAGCTAGAGCTTCCATAACAGTCAGAGCTTTAACAAGAACTCTAATAATCATCCATCTTGCTCCGTTATTGTCTTCTTAGCAATCAAACACGTGGCTAGGGTCTGTTCTATTTATATAATAGATACAATTAGATCTAATTTTATGACATTAGACATAATTTGAAACAATTGAATCCAAATTTTGTCCTCATCCAAATGTATCGAACTATACATAATTAGGTAAAATTTATCTAATTAGATAAAATTTTCTACACACATATGCAATTACATGTGACATATGAAATAATATATAGATCTATATATACACCTAATTCTGTTTTTACGCGATAGATACGTTCCTCGAAAACTCGCATAAAAAAAAACGCGTAAAAAAAGATAGTGTATCCATATATAACGAGGGGATTGGTTCCAGATATTAAAGAGGCTGTATTAACGATGTTGTATTTCGAGGCAGAAAACAAAATTGGACATTTGGATTCTCTAAATGTGGATGACCTGGTGCATTGTCTATAATTAACAGAACGTTAAATTAAGGCCCTTATCGCTCATATAGCGCCGAACTTCCGGTACAAAAAGTTTAAGAAACCATTCGGTAAAAAACCCAGTTGTAACCCAAGCCTGTTTATTAGCTGCCCAGTGAACGGGTACTGCATCCATATTTACGCCTTTCATCGACCGGGTTTGAGAGCTCGATTTACAAGTAAGGGTTTTAACGTCCGATTTCCTGAAGCGTTGGAGCAGAATAAAAAGGTCACACGATCTTTGGCTACTTTAAAACACTAGCGGTTTTTTGGGTTTTAGCAACATATGTTCGACTCGCCATTCGTTTCCAGAAAATACCTGTTTCATCCGCATTCCATACTGATCCGGAGAGTAGCCACCATCTTCAATTATTTTAGCCAGTTTTCCGGAAAAGCAGCAGATGCTGTTTCGCTCTTAATTTTAATATTGTGAAGCGCGTGTCTTTGAAGAAAACCTGTTTTCACCTTTAAAACTTTAATTTGACTGCACTCTTCTTGCATTGTACATTCACCAGAACTTATTAGAAACATACAAGGGAAATCCCCTATTTTGATTGTAGTTAATTTTCGTACCGCATGATTTGCAGTGTGACCAACTATGTATTTAATTTAAAATTCTCCAAAATTTTTAGACCGCGTTAAATCAAATCAAATCGCGTTAAAACAGAATGCAATATTTTTTGAAATCGCGTTAAATCAAATTCGCGTAAAAAAAGGTCGCGTAAAAAACAGAATTAGTTGTAATTATATTTTTTTTTTTTTTTTTTAAAGAGAAGCAACACTTAGGAAATTCTTCCTATTATTTAATGTGTTGTTTTCTTTGGAAAGTGGATAGTGGAGAGATGAAAGGTGGTGAAAGATGAAGGGCTTCAAACATGGCAACACTGTAATTGCGCGATATGATAAGTCTTAGAACAGTTGTTGGTCGACACCTGATCTAGAGTTGGCGAATTTATTGAAGCTTTTTGTTTCATAGCCCTGATTCATTATTTTACTTCGGTGGGGTTAAGTGCTATGGGAACACCGAAGGTGGGGCGCAGCGATACATATAAGTGATAGAAAACTCATGCATATTATTTTTCTAAATTGATGTTGTCGTCACCGGAAATCGAACCCGGGACCATCTGTGTAACAGTCCAACGCGCTAACCATTACACCACAGCGCCCACATATTATTTACATATTGCATTTCTACACACATATGCAATTACATGTGACATATGAAATAATATATAGATCTATATATAATTATATATATTTACATATTGCATTATATGAAGTGTAATATAAAGATAGATATAATTTTATATGATTTTATGTGAATATATATTTTGCAATATATCACTATAAATAACTGTATAAAGTAATATATAACTATGTCAAAACTTTTTACTTGGGTATTCTTTTTTAGCTTCAATATATTAGAAACCATAAATATACTAGATTCATTGTTATAAACGGAATATTCTGAACAACTTTCTTAAATAGCTTTTCTAAAACTTCGGGTTCTGATGAGATCTTTTACCAGATCGAATTATTAGTATCAACCTAGCTAATATGTTTGATATTTGCGTTATATTTGTAAATATACGGAGGTTGAAAGCTCGTTATAAATTAAAAATAACATTAGAATAATCTCGATGTATATAAAAACTAAAAACTAATAACACTGTATGTTAGGCCGGGTCGATTTGTATGGAGGCAAAAAAATCGCTCAACGTTCAAGGAAAATCGTATTCTAGGGATCAAAATAAGAAACTTTGCCGAAGGAACCATACCTCTAAAACGAATTCTGACGTCCCGACTTTTGACCCGTAGGGTCAAATTTTGAAAAAGCCCACTTTGATATTTCAGAAAGTAGGAGGAATCTCTCCAAGATTATGGGAGATACTTCTTCTCCGGGAGACGCGCTAGCAGATTAATGCATAAATCATCATTCTAGGGGTTTAAATTTAAGTTAAAAGAGGGCCTTTTTAGCCGTGTTTTTTTTTAGCAAAATGTACAAATCTCGGGATAGAGATATTTCAGAAAGTAGGAGGAGTCTTTCCAAGATTCGATTGTATTGGATTCGATTGGGTCAAAGTGGGATTTTTCAAAATTTCACCCTACGGGTCAAAAGTCGGGACATCAGAATTCGTTTTAAATTTTCCTTCGGCAAAGTTTCTTATTTTGATCCCTAGAATACGATTTTCCTTGAACGTTGAGCGATTTTTAAATTGACCCGCCCTACTGTATATATATATTTTTTATATATATTTTTTACATGAAGAAGAAGAAACATTTTTATTACATTTTTATTACTGCCACAGTTTCGTCCCCTCCAAGGACTACAGGCTAATTTATGTGTCAATTGAACAAAGTATTTGATACTGTTAAATTGCTCTATATGGAAAATGCTTTTACTTTGTGTCGTAGTGCGTTTCAAACCCACAGCCATACACCAGGCTATGACTCGTAGCATCACCTCTTAGCGAATTCAGCCACTGTCGACACAGCGATGATTAAGGCTAAGTGAAGTTTTGTCAATCACAGCATTCACAATGATTCAGAGTTAACTAATACCCATGAACAATTTAATTTTTAACTAGAATGCTTCCTCTTTTTAATCCTATTGTTATCTCTTTTTGTTCTTAAACGTAGTACTTCAGAAAAGAAAATAATCAAGGTTGGCCACCAAAATGGTTATCGCTATTTTGTTTGTTTCGGTATTGGTATCGGCATTCGGTTACACCGATACCGAAATATGTATAGTGGTATGTACCGGTATTATTGAAAAAAAAAAAAAAAAAATACACACAGAGAAATAAAATGCCAACCGGTTTGAAAGGTGTATTTTAATGGTAACAACTTATTAATTCAGTTAGGACAACGATATTTAGATTAGATATCTAATATGTTGGCTATTGCAACGAAAATTCACTTGAATTAACCGAACTTTGATGTAAAAACTAATGTTTAGTTGTATCAACCGATTAAAATTCGTAAAAACTGAATTTGAGTCGTAGTAACAGAATTTCAATTGACAAATAGCTGAATTTTTCTCTGTGTGTATATAAAACGTTTTAAATTATTAAAAAAAAACTCAAATTTATTAATTTTTATATGAAATATTATATATTATGTACGTTCCTTTAAAATATGAAAATAAATTAAAAAGAAATTATGAATACCCTAGAAATGATTACATTTGATCACTTAAGCTAAGGATTCATATATTTTTTTATTTCACTTTTTTAAAAAAGCTTATAGAATTTTAAAATTATTCGTTTTCAACTTTTAAGGCAAAGTGACAATTAAAGTACTTCATGATTCAGACCTTTAAAGGGGAGGGACAATTAAAGCATACCGACATTTAAAGCAGGTGACCATTATAGAACTTTAAGTCTGTTTTAAGTTTTACTTTTTAAACAAAATTTTTTTAAAGTTTATTTGGAACACAAGTTGGCTTACTATATGTATCGAGATCATATAAAATAAGTTTATAGTTTCATATAAAAGGGTTGTCAACGCAAATTAAAAGCTTGTAAACTGTACGTCAGGTCTGTGATAAAACATTCTATTACAAAAAATTATAAATTTAAAATGATTAACAATTGTTGATGTTTTATATAAAAACAATTGTATTATTTTTTGCAAAAAGTCATGTTTTTTTAAACCGATTCAATACCGGTATCGTACCGGTATTAAGGTAAAATATTGCTGTATACCAGTATTTTGTAATTCAGATGTTTCGATATTGGTATTATATCGGTTATTAATTTGAAACGGGTTTGAAGCAGATACTGGCCGTTATTAACGTTATTAACGGCATTTAAAAAGTACCGGTGGCCAACCTTGAAAACAAGTTATTATCCAAGAAAATCTATGGATAAATACTAAAGTTATGACCATTAATGAAAAAGTATCCAAATTTGAGAATTTTTCTATATTTATACCATTATTGTTGTTCGCACGCTTGTAAGACCTTTTAATTAAATTTGGCGCACTAACTTATTTTATCCAAAGGACAAACCTGTTGTTGTTAACTTACATCTGTCCATGATTTTTACAAAAAAATTCGTAGATTTCGTTCCTTGAGCATTATAAGGATTGCATCAAGTTTTATGACAATTTCTTAGTACTCGCTAACCAAATAACAAATACATTGTATATAATTAGAGAAAATCTTAAATTTGAATACTTTTACCAAAATGTTCATAACTTCCGCATTTAAACATAGATTTGCTTAGAAAATTACTTATATAGGTTTTTTTTTCCAAATTTTCCATTTTTAATTAATGTCGAATAAACAGATTTTTGCGTGTAATTTCGACTCATATGTCCAAAACTACTGAACCGATTTAAAAACAACATTCAAATGAGATTTTGTGCATTAAATATTTTTTTAATTTGATTTGCAATTTGCCTGACCAAAGTAGCTTGATCCTTAATAGATGTATAGTAAAAATATTTAAAAATTAAAGTAAGAAAACTGAAAAAATATTTCAAAACTACTCCAGTGAAAGTTTTTTTTTGGGATTTTCTGGCTTAAATATTTAGTTATTAGTGTTATTTAAAAATCTTATTTGTGAGTACTCCAAGTTTCTGACTAGGAATGACCATTCGAATTTGTCATCCAAACAATTTATTAAAGCAAAAGAAAAATTAAATATTCAATAACATAATATTTTTAATTAAACATTTCGGAACACCCGAAACAGATAAAGCAAAAAAAAACTAGCTTCAACCGGTTTTTTTAAAACCGCCTCGTTCACCCTAATAGCTGTTTGTGGTACATCCAAACTTTTTAATTGTTTTGTATTTTAATCGCTTTATTTATTTGTTTATTTTGTTTTTTTAAATATTAATCCTTTATATGCCTCACATCAACCAAAAAGATCTTGCAAGTAATTAAAAAAATTGTTGATTAAAAAAAAAATTGTTTACAAATTACATCTATTACATCTATAGAGACGGAGGAGATTAGAAAAATAAACACAAATCTAAAAATAGAATATTTGTGTTTGTTAGTGTTGGTCACTTCTTAGTATCTAATATACAATAACAGAAAAAGCGAATGGGAAAGAAAACTGCAATTTAGCTGCATTACATTCGAGGCCATACTTGGGTGTGATCGCTAAACGGTATTGTTACGTTTGTAATGTAAGAAGAGCGCAGGTTTGATTCTTACAGCCGCAAGTTGCTGAAAATAATCATATAGAGACAATCTGACAATTATAAGACACAAATAATAATACAATTTAAATGGAAAATCATTGCTAACGGCTGTCCATAAAACGGCAGTAACTAGTATAGTCTGATTTAAAAAGTAATAAATTAGAGAAAAAAACGTTTATTCTTCCTCTTAACCTCAACCTTTCTAAATTTCATCAAAATTTATTCGGAGGAATACATTTTATGAGCCAAATCTACTATTGCAACGTTAAAAAGTGGTTAACAAAATATAATTTTTTTTAGTTTAAAAGCGTATGGAAAAGTTTCGTAATTTTAAACAATCGGTATACCGTCAAAGTGTATTTGTCATAAAAAATAAGTTTGATATTCGAAAAGCTCTCAAGACCGTTTAAAAGGTTGCGAAGAAGGATTTCATTGAAATTCAATGAAATTTGAACAACTCAGATATAATTTGAGTCGTCAAAAATGAATAAAAGTTTTTAGTTAACACATAAAACTTGTTTTTTAAAAATTGAGAGAAAATTAGTTAGTAATGAAAAGCTTCATATTTTTTATGAAACAACTTTTTTAATGAAACTTGTTCATTGATTGTATGAAACATTAAATAAA
>CM037855.1:117151592-117315752 GCA_021234595.1 Delia radicum | reverse complement strand
TGATTGTATGAAACATTAAATAAAAAAAATTATATGATTCATTAAATGTATGAAAAACTTCAATAATTTAATGAAAAGTTTTAATGGATGAATTCCAACGCAATTTCATTAAGTTAATTCAAACATCATTAATACCATGACAATAATTCTGAGTGTACATACACTTAATGAATTATTAAGTTTATGTACACTCAGAGAAAAAAGTTTCTTCATATTTATGAAACAGTTTCATTGGACGAAAATCTATGAACTATTGTCGTATATATGAAAGTTATCACAAATATGATGAAACTTTCAATTCGAAAACTGAAAGACATATGGCAAAACGGACAAATGTGAAGTCTAGAGTAGGGTAATCGAAGGGTTTTCAAAGCCGGTTTCAAGCCGGTTTCAATCGGTTTTTGTGTTATCGATTTCGGTTTACTAAAAAGTTTAATTTTCGAATATCGAATAAATCGGTTTTTTTGTTGTCAAATAACCGGTTTTATTTTAACTACCATGAAAAAAAAACATTTTGTGATTTTCGTATTATACATATAGAGTTTGTATCGGAAATATGAGAACATCTAATGGTATTATATAAGATTGAATCGAATTGCTACAATTAAATCTAATTTTGATGAAATTATATATAGTTTGATACAATTGAATGCAAACTGTATCCTCATGTTTGGAATTATATATAATGTGATACATTATATCTAATTACATACAATTTCTACATACATATGCAATTACATGTAACATATGAAATAATATATAGATCAATATATAATTATATATTTTTACATATATTTGAGATATAATTTTATATGATTTTATGTGAATTATGTTTTGCAATATATCATTACAAATAACTGTGTTAAGTAATATATAATATATAAAACCTTTTTTACTTGGTATACTTTCTTAGCATCAATGTATTAGAAACCATAAATATCATAAAAATAAAAAAAATAAAAAATATTAAATGATTTGTTAAAATTATTATGTTTTTTGAAAACCATCGAAAAAATTTCCGAAGGTGATTCAAAATGGTTTTTGAGTATAATATAATATTTAAAACCTGGTTTGCCGTTTTTTGTCAAATTCAAAAAACCGAAACTGGTTTTACTAAAATTACAACTATTCGGATTGAATAATCGATCACCCTAGTCTAGAGGAGTACTAACCCACTTCGGTATCAAAATTAAACCAGATCCGGGTAGAATTCCGAAACGCATCACCTTACCAATATTTTTATGAAACAGTTTCATGAGTATTTATGAAACAGTTTCATAAAATATTTATGAAACAGTTAAATAGGACGGAAAACAATGAAGCTTTCATCATATGTATGAAGGTTTTCATAAATATGATAAAGTTGTTCTTTGAGTGTATGTACAAACATACATACATTAAAATAAATTAAACTGTAAAAATAGCAGAAAAGTAACTTAAAATTAGTTAACATTGACGTTGCAAAAAAAAAAAAACTGTTAAAATTAGCAGATTTTTATTTGCTAAAAAAAATTATAAAATTGTTAACCTTACCAAATTTTAGTTATATTCCTCTGCTAAAATCAGCAAACAATTTTGCTAGATAATTTTTGACTTATAAAAGCAAACAAAAAGTTTTTGCTACATTTCCCTTAAATTAACTTTATATTATAATTTGCTGAAAACAACAGAAATATTTGTTAAAAATTGTAGACTGCAGATTTCAGAAGGGCAACCATTTTTTATTCGCATAAAAAAAAAATCTATCATAAACTTTGAAAATTTTACATTTTGTGACATTTTGAAATATTAGCAATTTTGTTTTTTTGCTGATGTTTGTTTACCTTATTATTGTCTTACTATCAATTACTAAAATTTTAACTCAAATATAATTACACTTAGAATACTATGTATGGTAGGTATAGACCACTGCAAATGTAGTTAAAAAACAAATAAAATTTCACTTAAAGAACGGACGACTTACATTTCAGTAAATTCAACTAACATTGTCATTGTTTTTTAATGTTCAAATAATTACTAACAGTTGTGGTAGAAATTTAAAAAACTGCTGTAAAATATTAATGTAAAATCATAAAACTGTCATTTGATGTGGTTGTTTTTGTAAATGAACTACAAGGTTAGTAAAAAATTAAATTTGTTCTACTAATGACTGACATTTTCATTAAAAATAAAGAAACATTATTACAATCCAAACAACTACATATTTTTATTTTGGTGGATTCAACGTATTTGTTTTTGCTATTCTTATCTTACTAATACTTGTAACGTCACTTTGAATGACTTTTTAGTAGTTTTAGTAAAATTTTTCCTATAAGACTCATTCCATATAAAAGCATAAAAATATTCAATTTTCGACCTCGACCTCGACCCCCTTTAATGCTACCAATCTTGGTGTGCCATGTATATTGTCCAAGTCTTGCGCAGCTAGCTCTTACGGTTATGGAAATATCGCGTTTTAGAATATGAAAGAAATATAGAAAATTTAACAAAGTAGTCGTACTGTTCGAAATGTTTTTTAACGGTTAAAGTTATGTGATTCATTGTCGCCAAATACTATTTAAAAAAAAATACATTTCAAGCGAAGAAGATCTGAAAAAGTCAATTTTAAAAACTAACAACAAAAAAGTAACAGTTTCAGCCCAAAAACTGAAAATAAAAAAATGGCAAATAAGAAAACATGAGTAAAAAGCCAAAGCAAGGAAAATGTGTTTTTTGAGTATGATTAACAAAACGTATGGACCTTTAACTTAATTAAGGTAATGTAGGTGTTACACTTAGAATACTATGTATGTAAAACCACTGCAATTGTAGTTAAAAAACTAATGAAATTTCACATGAAAAAAGGACAAATTACATTTCAGTCTAATTTCAACTAACATCAAGGAATAAATAGACCAGAAAGTACAATCATGTGCAACAGATTAGTTGTTCTGCAGGTTAAACTATCGTTGCGAAAGCAAACGATGCAAAAAATGAGAACACAGTGAATGCGGAAAAGCGTAAGAGAAATCGTAGGTAAAAATATTGTTTTTTTTAATAAAAGAAATTTAAAATAGTACTTGTTACAAAGAGTTCATTATGAAAAACAAAAGTAATTAAAATAAGTACTTATTCCAAAATTTAGTACTTTTTTTGAAAAAGTAATTTTGACGGTTACAAACACTTTACCCCAGAAACAATTGAAAAATTTTCCAACGGCAACTCTATCTTTAACATACACTTGGTATCAAACTAATGAATGTTGAATAAAAGCGCATCATATTGTAATAATAAATTGTGAAAAAGAGATAACAATAGGATTAAAAAGAGGAAGAATTCTAGTTGAAAAATAAATTGTTCATAGGTATTAGTTAGCTCTGTCTCTTTGTGATTAATAGCAATCCATTGTGAATGCTGCACTCAAGGAACTCCCTGCTTTAAAAATATGCAGTTGTTTGGGTTGTAATACAGTTTCTTTATTTGTATGTAATGTCAGTAGAACAAAATTTTATTAACCTTATAGTTAATTTAACAAAAACAAACCACATCAAATGACTGTTTATGATTTTACATTAATTTTTTGCAGTAGTTTTTTGTTAGTTACAAAAAAAAAACCACGTTTGTTTATTTTTTACTAACATGTGGGTGATTTTTACTACAATTGTTGTTCATTTCTGGAACATTAATAACAACTGACAATGTTAGTTGAATTTACTGAAATGTAAGTCGTCTTTTCTTTAAGTGAAATTTCATTTGTTTTTAAACTACATTGAAGTGTTCTTTACTTCCGTAGTATTCTAAGTGTAGTCTTATTGCAAATATGTAGAGTATAACAGTCCTGCAAAATAGCAACTTTTTCACTGTAATCAATATTACAGAATCTGAAAAAATGTCATCCCTAGCGGTTATAACTTTTGCATAAACCCGTTAAGTAGAAAACACAGCTACTGTAAGTTTGATATTGATATGATAGACATTTTTTAGGTTGGCTTAAAAGGCCTCACAAGTGGAGGGTATGAAAACTCTATCGATAGCTATTTTGAACTTATTCTGAAAGAGTCGCAATATATAAAACCATAAATTCATTAAAATCAAATCAATTCATTCTTTAAAGTTAGAACTTTGTCATAAGTAGTTTTAACATATATAGCAGACATGGCAAATGAGGCCCACGGACCGTATTCAGCCCCACAACGAACTTCGTTTGGTCCTAAACCCAAAGCCGAAAACCCTCCAAAAGGAAAATAAAACAAAAAAGCCGTTTATTAATAAATTCAAATAGATTTTAATGAAAAACATACTAAATAAATAAAAACGTATAAAAAATTAATTAAGGAGAAGAAAGGATTTAAAAATATAATTTAAAAATTGAGCATTAACAAAAAAATTACACTGCTCCATAAAGAAACACAATGAATCTTAAGTCAAAAAAGTAAAAATTATATCAAAGTAGTTTGCTTTTTTCAATGTAAACTTAAATTTAGAAAAATCCTCGAAATCTACCCTCGAAATCCAGTTTAAAACTAGATTTTGAAATCTAGTTCGTGTATCATTTTATGCACTACCATATGATCGAAATCTTGTTTAAACTAAATTTCGATGGTAAATGTAAATTCAGCTTAAACTCTGGGAAAAATTATATTTTTGTAACTAATTATTACATAATTACATAAATATGACAATTCTTCGTTAAGATTGCGATATCCCAAATTTGGCCCTTCAAGTCATTTACGCGTCCACCACTGATATATAGGGTAAACTGGGGTGTCATCACCACTTCTAATTAACCTTTTATATTTAAAGATTTTGTCTTAAAAATTTCCCAAAATCCTCAATAAAGTATGTAGTATATAATTTTTAAGATAATTTTTTTCCAAACCATTAACAACTGTTTTTGAATCCAGTTTCTTCGCTTTCATTTAATACTTTGAAGGTCGTTTAAAAATGTTCTCAAATTAAAATGTAATTTGAATCTGAAACTAGAGCTCAATCAGTAAAACTTAAGATGGAATGTATAAGTTAACAAATGTAGCATTTTCAAAAGAAAAGTAGCAATTGCTTCCTAGTCTACCTTATATACTTCTCAAGTTGGAAATGATATTCATTCGTATTTTTATATGTTTTTCCTACCATTCTTAAGTAGGTGAATTACATTATAATCTTTATTACAAAATCTTTTGTGCATCATTCTACAACTGGCAATTTGTACTTTAGCATAAGCCCATAAACTGCTGTTGTATGTAAGTCCGTTTATATTTATAACCCATGTATGAAATTATACTTTGCTATTCTATACCGTTTAAACTAATCAAGTTGCCTTGAATTTTAATTAATTGGATATGAATTGGCAGAATGTCAGTTATTTAAATATTTATTCAATTTGAGCCAATTGTGTATTGTTGTTAGTGATATTGAGTATTTTCTGGAGGCATTTTTTTGCTCGAGTTCCATTATTATAACCTAGGTAAGCTTTTTTTCCAAAAGACTCCATAATTTTTAGCGACTTTTTTTATAATCAGTATTTATTCTTATAAGGCCAAAAGCAAACCGCCCTATATGATTTGGAAAAAAGTAAAAATTTAGGCTTTTACAACCCAAAAATGATCAATATCCAAAAAATTGCCCAAGGGTCGAAGTGATATCGCCAAATTTTTTAATAATAAGGAAAATTTTGAAACACAGAAGAAAATTTTAAGTAAATCTAATGTATCCGAAAATATTGTGCGATGTAAAAATGAACGTAGGTCCACTTTTTTTAGAAAGGCACAAAATCAAACGGATGGAATTCGCTGAATTAAACATGATCACAAATGGGAACACGGTATGCTAAAATTACGATATCAGTTTTTTCATAAATTAATCCTTTCGCTCAAAGTGATGTTTGTGGACGAGAGAAAAATACATTTAGATGGACCTGACAGAAATACCCACTATTGGTGTGCGTTTTCTTCAGCAAGTTCGCTGGAAATTCAATTCACATCATCAGCAATGACTTGTTCTGATTATACTGCAGTATTGCAATGCAGATTGGTGTCATTTTTACCACATCAATGGAAACTGGATTTTCATGCAAGACAATGCAAGAATTCATACCAACAACAACGAAACTAAAGTGTGGTTTCGCGAAAGAAACATTCCACTTCTTGACTGGCCTGCATGTTCACCAAATATGAACCCCATAGAAAAGCTATGGGGTATAACACAGTGCAACACATAAATTGGTTCCTCTTTCGTACCCGGTTTTTTTTGAAGTGTATATCGAAACTAAAAAAAATCCGCAAAGGACTTGGCCAGATTACATCGAAATTTTTTTTTTTGGACACCCTAAGTTTTTGCACCCAAACATGATTTTTTTAAAAAAGGAAAATTTTTATGGAATCCATATATCATAAACCGTTCGGAATTTAGTTTTTATGTCTTTGGCAAAATTGTAGATCCAAACCAAAGCAAAAAATGCTCATATGGACCGACCATATAGTCTTTCTTTGTCGAAACGACAAACATTGGCTATGCAAAATAAGTGTGAGCAAAAAGATGTGCTTTCTAGGGTTAAGGAATGTTCCTATTAAGATGACATGTACTAGAGAGTTATTTATATTGTTGTTAGATATAATTTAGCTGAAGAAAGATTTCTTAAATTCCCAGTATTTAAGCCATTTCAGGACAAAATCATGAAAAAATCATAAAAAAAATAGCATTTTTTCCCAATTTTTTGCAATTTTGATGCAGTGGATGCAATTTTTTTGGGTCGGTCCATATGAGAGTTTTTTTGCTTTGGGTTTGGATCTACAACTTTGCCAAAGACATAAAAACAAAATTCCGAACGGTTTATGATATATGGATTCCATAAAAATTTTCCTTTTTTAAAAAAATCATGTTTGGGTGCAAAAACTTAGGGTGTCCAAAAAAAAAAATTTCGATGTAATCTGGCCAAGTCCTTTGCGGATTTTTTTAGTTTCGATATACACTTCAAAAAAAAAACGGGTATGAAGGAGGAACCAAACGATGACCTTAAAAATGCTGCACTGTGTAATAGTTCGTAAGGTTTACGCCAATGAGAGGCAATTTAATACTGTTGAGGAGCTAAAATCCGCCAGCTTAACAGAGTAGTCAACTTCGAACTAAAACTTATTACAAAACTTAATCAGTTTTATGCATAAAGATCATTTGAGCTAATGAATGGTGATGGAATTTACTATTGAAAAGTTTAAAATGCGATTTTTTCTTGAAAAAAAAACCTCAATTGGGTTATTTATATGAAACTCAGAAAATAATAGGATTTTTCGAAAAAATCCTTTTGCCTGTTGGCGTTTCTATCGGAACGTTGGAGCCGGTCAATCCACCGCTTTGGTGAGAGTAAAGTGGTTGCTCTAGATATTTCTAAGGCGTTCGATCGTGTGTGGCACGGGGCACTCGTGACTAAGCTAGTTGCTTTTGGTGTCGGTAATGTCTTCTCTCGATTTATAACGAGTTTTCTCAGAGACCGCACTATACGTGTTGTTTTAGATGGGGTCTCATCAAAAGAGTTTCAGCTAAATTCAGGGGTACCGCAAGGTTCTGTTCTTTCTCCTACCCTTTTTCTTATTTTTATTAATGACCTTCTTGGTCAGACCATCAACCCTATCTACTCTTTTGCAGATGACAGCAACATTTGTCATTCATTTTCATTCGATCACAGGCCAAGCTCTTTGGAGATAGAGGGCATGCGGCAGAACATGAATGACACACTCAATCAAGACCTTTTTACAATCTCCGAGTGGGGTCGCGCGAATAAGGTCGATTTTAATGCACGCAAGACCCAATGTTGTATGTTAACCCACAGACGGGCTGTGGAATTGACATTGTCATCTGTAACTATGGATGGTATAGGTATTGAGGAATAGGATACTCTTGATGTTCTGGGCATGAGAATACAGTGTGATGTCCCTTGGAATAAGCACGTATTTCAAGTGTCGAAAGAGGCATTCAAGTGTCTCGGTTTTTCTAAAACGGTGCAAGGCTTACTTCACTCCATCCGATCTCCTTACTATTTATAACCAGCTATATCCGGCCAAAAATGGAATACAACTCTCATATATGGGCAGGGGCTCCATTGTCTATTCTGAAGCTTCTGACCGTGTTCAGGGGAGGGCGGTGAAGCTTATCAATGACAGTAGTGTATCCAACTCTATTGATTCATTGGAGCATCGTCGGAATGTGGGTTGTGTGACACTTTTCTATCGATATTACCATGGGAGATGCTCATCTGAGATAAGTGAACTTATTCCACGAGCCCGAGTTTTTATTCGTAATACTCGCTTATCTAGTAGAGCACATCCGTTTGTAGTTGATTGTCCTGTGTTTCGCACAACGCATTACAGAGAAAATTCGTTTTTTAGTCGAACGATTCGTATGTGGAACAAACTTCCCGTAGAAGTCTTCCCTGTTACTTACAATTTAGAAAAATTTAAATCAAATATCCACAAACACTACTCCCTCTTTCCTCCTTCCCATACCTTATTTTCCTGATCAATACAATGCACTGCATGAGTAGGGGGCATCCCCTGAGTATTGGTTAAATTATAAAAAAAAAAAAAAAAAAAAAAAAAACTAACATATTTTTTTATGCAGGAGAAGCAGATATTTTAACAATATCGTTAATAAAAATACTAGTTTTAATCATAGATCCAAACAATTTCGTGGTGAAATGTAGTTCGATGCAGTGCTTCATAATCACTCAACCGCACTTCAATATTTTGCGGGGCAACCAAAAAAATAGAACGAAAACAAAAACATATAAGATACGAACTTTATTTATAAAACCGCTATTTGTTATCCCAGAAGTCCAAAATTTTGTGTAGGCATGTATTTACCCAAATGAATCATAATCATCAATAAAACCATTTTCAAAACTTTATGACGATATGTAACCACCAAAACAAACCATTGTTAGTAGCTGTCAAAATAAAAATAACTTGATTAGTTTAAAAATGATGTAGCTGCAAAGTATAACTTCATACCTGGGTTATAAATATGCAGCGGACCTTATTTCGGTATATTGGGTTCTACTCTTTATTTATTTGGTTTGCCATACAAGTCGATTGTAAAAATAGTGACAATTTGTAGCCCAATTATTTCAAATGAAATATAAACAGTCAATATAATATAACGACAATACGATGGCAATTATTTGTTAAGATACCAAATTTAGCACAAACATATATTAAATTGTTCTATTAAACAGCAAACGTACTTAAGTATAAACGAAACATCTTCCAAATCTGCACGCAGAGAAAAGAGCATCGTATTATGATAATTTAAGAGTATCATGTTATGATTGTAATGCCTTACTATCATAATATGATCGTATTATCATATTATGATACTAAATGACCTCGTCAATCATCCAGAATCTTTCAAAAAAATATTAACACAGAAAAAAACTTAATAAAAAGTTAAAAGTTTATTAATAAAAAATATATTCTAGTTTACAAGCAAAAAATAACAATCAGTTTAATTCTTCCTTTATAAATTTATTCACCTTTTCGGGAAACCCCACCATTAATTACTTTAATGTACTTTCTGATCCTAGAACATTTTTTTGGATCAGGTTTTCCATCTCTGCTTGAAATCGTCCATTTCAAATCACCCTTTTTGTGGCCTTTAATTCTCTTTTAGCAAGAGCCCAATATTTTTCAACTGGTCTTAGCTCCACGCCGTTTAGGGGATTTGCCTCCGTTGCTACAAATGCAATGTTCTTGGCTCAAGGGCTCTCTTGCTGTAGTGGCAAAACTCCAAGGCAGTCCAGAAGTATGTAGACGTAGTGTGTTGACGTACACTCAGGCAACTTCTGCTTTAAATTTATGTAGTTTATTTTTAATGTAAATGTCAGTCATTTGCAAAACAAAAACAATTTTTTACTAACATTGTAGTTCGTTTAAAAAAATAAACCACATCAAATGACTGTTTTATGATTTTACATTAATTTTGTACAGTAGTTTTTTGTTATTTAAAGAAATAAAAAAATAAATGTTTGTTAATTTTTTACTGACACATGTGGTACATTTTTACTACAATTGTTAGTAATTTTTTGAACATTAAAAAACAAATGACAATGTTAGTTGAATTTACTGAAATGTAAGTCGTCCTTTCTTTAAGTGAAATTTCATTTGTTTTTAACTACATTTGCAGTGGTCTTTACCTACATAGTATTCTAAGTGTATAAATGGAAGTTGTCTTTTTTGCAAACATTCTTTTATATAAATTTCGGTTTTTATTATTCTTGTTGCTACAAATGACTTGCTTCTCTTTCCACAACTGCATATTGCTTGCCATACTAGGAAATTTTTAGGAATTATTTTTTATCATTATGAACCCGTTTTCTTCCTGAGCCAGATTTTCTAGCAATGGTCAAGTCTCCCTTAAGCCGTTGAATTACATTTGAAACAGTCTGAAGACTTACTTTTGATTCCTTTAAAATATTAATTATTTTCAAATTAACTTATTTTCATCGCTCATTTTGTGAAAAATTGAAAAGACAAATTCTAGATCGCCATTAACTTATTTACTGACATATTTTTAAAAGCAAATGTGATCAAACAAAATTCTAAAGAAACCTTATGATGAAAGTTATTAGGGAAAACGCATGTTAACATTTTTTCGAACGCACACTTTATATGATAATTACGATAATAATATGATAATTTCGCATCCCCAATCATGTTCAGTTATATTTATTTTCTGCGTGTAATTGAGTTTTTTTTCACAATAGCAATACTTTGTTACTAAAAAGTTTAAAGACACGCATTAGTTGACCCAAGTTTAACCTGTTCTTATTTATAAAGAACTTATTTTCTATTTAAGTTTTATTTTTGACAAAAAAGGTTACCAACTTGTGTTGCTCTTACTGTTTAATTTACTACTGTGTTCCGTTGTAATAATTGATCATTAAATATAATTAGAAATTTTTTTAAATCTGTAAAAATGCTTTAAAGATTTGTCTATTATTGTTGTTTTTTATTTGGTACGTAGTATAGTTAAAGTTAATCTGAGATTAGACATAATTTTCCAATAAATACAACTATTTGTTACGCCTAAATAATTGTACATAGATTTGGCGATAACTTGATTTGATTTGAGATAGACTTAGACGACTTGAGTAAACTCTACACACCACAAAAAAAAAAAAAACACACACACACACAAAACATGGTTGGGATGAACATATTCAAAGAGCAGTTTATATTTTTGGATTTATGATAGCGACAATCATGCTAGTGAATGGCTCTGACAACCATACCATTATCTTTTTTTATTTTAATATGATATTTAAATTATCCACGATTCAATATTATCACATTATGTTCCTGACAATGCTTATGATCCTTGAACTATCATAATATGATCTGCATGCATGTTTTTTTTAATAGTTTGACATTTTTTGAAAATTTAGAAAAATTAACAGAAATAAAGTTTTCATAATTACTAAACAAATAGACAAAAATGTCAGCTATATATGAGCTAAATTGTAGTTAATTTGAAGTGACAAATTAGACTGCTAAAATCAGCATAAACTTTTCTAAATATTATTAAAAAAAAATTTGTTTATGCGAATACAAATCTGCCCTTCTGAAATCAGAAGTCCGCAGGTTTTGTTTTTTTTTTAGCAAATATATATGTTGATTCTAGCAAAATTTACTGTTATTAGCATTCAATTAAATGTAAGCTAAATATCTTAAAAATTTTGTTGATATTATAGATTTGGTTAGCTTTTTCTTGGTTTTGTTGATTTTAGCAGAGTAATTTGGTATTTTGCATTAACTACAGTTTAGCTCAAATATAACTTAAATTTTTTAGATTTAAAAGATTTATTTTTCTATAAAATAATTCAAAACAACTCTCATGACAGTTATTTAAAAAAAAAAAAAAATAAAGAAAAATACTGTATTTTTGTAACAATTGTTTAAAAGCGGTTATTTTAGTATTTTAAACCCCAAACAACCTAGACATTTTTTAGTTGGATTTTGAAAACATATTTTAAATAGTGCTCATTTACTGCAATACTAAACATAACGCAAAAACACGATTTTGCAGAAAACGACTTTAAAGTTTTCAATCAATATCTGTCTCGCTCGACCCTTTCTCTATTTATTTGGTCGCGTTTTTTTATAAATAGGGGATTTTAATGAATTTTTCTCTTAGTGAGTGTTGTGTGCGAAGTCGCTAATTATCGAGAGACGCATGAGTAGCACAGTTTCTCTATGTAGTATATACTCTTTGCACCCACTTTAAAGTAAAAATAAAATATGTTATCCGCTATCTATATTACTAATAATATATATTACTAATAAATCTGCATCATTAACTAAAAAATCACATTTTTTTGACTTATGACAGTCTTGAAGTAAATGAGCGATATGTTTTAATAATGACCTAAGTATAAAAAAACTACAAACCCTTTTTTGATCTGTTATCCAGGACATTCAGAATGCCCTGTTACCATATGGTAACTATGGGCGGGCTAGGGGACTGGGTTTTGTACATATAGGATTTTTTTTTTGTTTGTAAGAAAACGTATTATACTTTTATCAAATTATTTACTGATTTCCATAGTTGATTTTTTATAAGTCTTACTAGAGTTGTACTTTCTAGTATAATTTTCCTCGCCACTACTTCATCTTGACATACTGCGACATCTATTCATTCTGCGTATATCTTTCAATCTGGTTGTCCTCCACACTATTAATGTGCTTGTCAGCTCAATTTTTTTAGCAAAATAAATTAGAAAAACTTTAGTAAAACATTAGATCAAAACAGTTAAATGCTGAATAAGTATATCTAAAATTTTAGCTGAAAATATAATTTTAGCAAAAAATTTGCTGAAAAATAGTATACTATGATTTACAAGACGTTTTACTAACTTTTGTACTAACTTATTTTTTGAGTGTAGAAACCCATAACTTGTATGATGACATATTCATATGACACTTACCCTCCATACCAAGTTTGAAATTGAAGGCTGTAGAGGTCGAAAATGGGATATTTATTGATGGTTTTATATGGAAAACTATTGTTTTCAATAGTTAAAAATAACTAAATTTTTAGATATTTTAAAGATAATGTCATTTGTCGCATTTTGAAGAACCTTTATCTTTGTTTTAACTGTCTTTTGTTAATTAACGACAACTATCCGCATATGAGGACATCTCGACTTGTGTGATTTTCTCTGGCACTATTTGTCCTATAAATTAAGTAAAATATATTTCTAACACCCAATAAAATTTAGAATTTCAAAAACTAAAATTTATTTTAATCTTATAACTATTTTACAGTTTAAATTCACATCATTTGGCAGGCAGCGAATAAAACAAATAAATTTTGGCAAAATTTTTCGTTAAGGAAAAATTTTAACTTTAAAAGTTTTAATAAGACTGATGCGATATTTATTATTAATGTTTATTATTTTATTTGGTACAAATTAAAGCTGATTAATCAAGTTTAACCTTTCGAAATTCGGTTCGATTAGTGGAGTTATTTTTCACTTTTTGCTCCTGGTAATCTTCAAGAATATCTTTAAAATTTTCTTCATTTAATTTCATTTTATTCTGTTTGAGACCTTTGTCTATCATATAAATATTTTTTCACTGAATAATCTTTACCAGATTTCATTCGGGTGTTAACGGGTTAACCATGCAATTATATATTGTTAAGAATACAATTTCACATTACTTTTAATATTATCTAAATAGGTTTCCTATGATCATAATATTTTTCTAATGCTTATAACATTGTCGTTATACTCATACTATACTTTAGTTATAATTTTATGATCATGTAAAGGGTGATTTTTAAGAGTTTTCGGATTTGATTAAAAAAAATAAAAACACATAAAATTTAGAGCAATGTATGAAATCTGTATTTGAGTCGATAGAATGATCTATATAAATCAATGTTTAAAGATGATTTTATGTAAATGTTGACCGCGTCTAAAAGTACGGTATAATGATGCCACCGGCCCATAATCCACAATAAACAGGGCATTTTTCGGGATGTGTTAGCAGTTCTTGCAATGATTCTGGCTGCTCTTCACACCAAATACAGTAATTTTGCTTGTTCACGTATCCATTCAACCAGAAATGAGCTTAGTCGTTGAACACAATTTTCCGATAAAACAGTGGATCTTCATCCAACTTTGCCAGCCCCCCCCCCCCCCCCCCCCCTTCACCAAAAGTTAGCCGTTGTAGTAGGTAGTGTGGCTTCAATTCTTGCACCAGCTGTATTTTAAAAGGTTTTACAACCGAAAGTCTTCCGCAAAATTTTCCACGTAGTGGAGTAAGAGAGCCCCAATTGATGCGAAAGGCGCCGAATCGAGAATTCACCCGAATCGATCAACAACACTGGTGGATACAGCTGCGATATTTTCTTCTGTCCGCACTCTACGTATGCGTGCGGGTGGATTAATGTTCAATATGTACATTTGGTGCGAAATTTAGTCACAAGATAGCCGCCTCAGATGGTCACCCAAACTGACCATAAATTGAAAGAAATGCACTTTCTTAACCGAGCATGAATTTTGATAATAAAATTCAAATAATCTGCAAGCGTTGTTCGTTTGTAAGTCGATTCATGTTTAAATTATAGACCAAACATGTTTAACAGTAACATGTTACACAAAAGCAGCTGAGCTGCCAAAAACAGTGTTGCCAAAAAGAAAGTTGCTAAAAAATCACATTTATTAGTAATAAATACATATTTTAAATTCATTTTAAAAATATTTTATAAATTCTCATTTGCTTTATTAGTTTATTAAGTTAAATATTTTAATTTTAGTTGTTTAAATCTGAATATTTATATATTCTAGAACATTATCATAAAATTGGTAATGTAATTTTTAGTTTAAATTTTGTTTAATGAAATTTTGCCATTTTTTGTAACAGAAAAATCCTAAAAATAAATTAAAAGGTATTTAAAAAAAAAAACACCGAATTCAACAAAAGGGCTAATTTATAAAAAAAAAAAAATTTAAAAAAGAAAAATAAATTTAAAAAAAAAAAACAAAAAAACCCAAAAATTTTTTTTCATACGTTTCAATAGAAAGAAAAAAAAAAACTAATTTCTGTGAGCAATTTGTTCACATAAGTCTAACTAAATTCTATTAACTAAATAAGAATTATAAGCAATAAAACCAATTCTATAAAATTCAAGCTATAAAAAATTCATTTGATATGACAACAACACCTTTTCAAGGCCTTTTCATTAAGTAGACGATATTGATCACTTTTTAATCCAACCAAAAAGAAAGTTGCTAAAAAAATCACCCTTTATAATAATTTTGTTATCATTAAGTGTCATTGGGAACATATTATGATCATTTCGAGACTTAGACTTTCAATTTCGTACATTTTTTAAATATTTTATTTATGAAAAACATAATAAATATTAATATAACTTTTTTTTAATGAAAATGGCCTCGAACTTGTATAATTTTCATTTTCATTGCACTATTAAAGGTCGAAAAACACATAATTTTTATTTTTAATAAAAATTATATCAAACTTGTATATTTTTTTTTTTATAAAAATGTTTTTATAAAATTATACAATGTCCTGGTTCAGGATTTTATATTTTCTGTCTTCTAAAAAATGTAACACCACAATTCGTTGTTGATCGATTTTTATAATTATTTCCCTTTTCTTGTACACATTAAATTTTAGTATGATGAATTTTATTTTGTTTTTCTATATACGATTATCTGTAAAGTTAATACAATAACTGTTTTACTACTTAAAATTTTAATATATTTGTACTGCTATATTGTTGGGCTACAAGGTTCTGGCCTCTGATATTTCTTGTTTTGTTTGTCCAATTGTCTGTATGATTGCTTATTAAAAGTTATTAACTTTCAAATCATATTTTCATCTCATCCTAGTAGAGTTCATCATTCAAAATTAGAAAAAAAAGAAGAAATAAACTTAGAAGTGTGTACGTGCTGCCTACATATGATGCAATCATCAGCCAATCTTAAGAAATTTAATAATACTCAAGTACTCAATTGTAGTTGGTAAATAATAGCAATACTAGAAATAGGAATTGGTATAGGAATACTACATAGAATAGAAATAGGTGTATGTGATCATGGTATTAAAATAAAAAAGTAAAAAAACAACATCAAAATATTTTTAAATATAATCCATTGAATTATTTTTTATTTTTTTGCACAATTTGTCGTATTTTGTTTCGAAATTAAAGATAAAATTTAATTTTTGCTATAAGATTCATATCAATTTTAATTTAGAAACCGAAAATTTCCTCAAGCGAATAGTTTAGTTTCTGAAACTGAACTTTTTAGTTGACGTAATCAAATTTTTAATTGTGAAAGGCGTGGTAGAGAAGAATGAGTGTATTTTCTAAAAATCATAACTACATTGCAAATTTTCAATTTTCTGAATCACACTGCTCATTTTCTGGTATTGAACCTTCGTCAGTGACCCTTTTTTTTTGTTGAGGCAACTAATGTTGTTGCAATTGAATTTTAGTTTAAATGAATTTTAGTTTAATCAACACAATTTCTGTTTCGCATACGGGAAAATTCGGTTGCCTTATCCAAATCATTTATGTGTTCACAAATTCAATTGTCACTTCTCTACACCAAGAAAAAAGACTCGGTCGTAGCAACCGTATATGTAGGCAATCGAATGGTTCGGTAGTAGCTTTCAAATTTTTTGGTAGTTATCACCGAATTTCTGTTAAAACAATCGAAACTCTATTGAACTGGCAGAATTTATATTGCTGCAATTAAATTATTGTTATCACAATCGAAAAATTTGGTCACATCAAACGAAATATTCGAATGGTAACATTCGAATATTTCGTTTTGTATGAGTTATTCCACATCAAAGCGACCGATTTTTGTCAGACGTTAACTTATTTCAAAAATATTTGACACGTATTTTTAGAAAAAAGATATTTATTTTTGGTTTTAGCTTTCAATTGAATTTTTTTCCACTTTCGACCCCACCTAAAAAATAAATAATGTATCAGCGTCTACACACACTTCTACTAAGCAAACACTGAATATTACCCAGATTCAAATTATTCTTTCCCCAGATTCCTTTCGAATTCGACCGTGTGTTTACACAAATATTAACCAATTGAGTGCACCCCTACAGAAATGTTTAATTTTTTAAATCGGTTGATAAATATAAAATTGGTAAGCTCTCAAAATTGTTGAATACCCGAGGTATCATACTTTGGAATCTAATTGATATTTTTTAAACACCACACTGTGTCTTCAATGAAATTGTATGGGACTTTTTTTTTTTTTGTAGAACATTTTAATACTCTGCCGGCTCTTTTTGTCGGTCTTTTAAGACATTTTTTGAAGATATACTAAAAAAGTGCCCTAAATCGTACATTTAGAGGGTTAAAATGTTCGGCGAATATGTTCAACTGAAAATTTTACTACACTGATAGAAATTTGTGCGTACTATTAATGAATTCCTTCATTAATCCAATGAATATTTTCATAAAAAAGTCCCCAAAGAAAGGTTTCATTGAGTCAATGAAAGTTGTTTCATTAAATCAATTTTAATGAATGGTTTCATTGACCCAATCAAAGTTTCATTAAGTATATGAAATTTTTTTCATTAATCCAAGTCTAATCGGTTTGAAAGTTCCATGTGTTTAATGAATAAAATTCATAGTTTGTATGAAATATTTTCGTTGATATTTAATAATTTGCAAAATATGTAATTTTTTATCGATCTGGCTTGGAATTCTGTAGAACGATCGACGATTATAGTCCACTTTTTGTAGTTAAATTACGACCATATTAGATAAAAATGTTAATATTGTTAACAATGTTGTTAAAAACAAAAATTTATTATCGTTTAGAGTAACGTTTCTGTGTAACATCGTCAAAACGATAACAATTTAGGTCTCGTTTTGAACAAAACTATCAGCCCAATTCTCAATAACAATTCCGTGAGAATTTTTTCCCTATTTCTTGTTCCCCTATTCTTAATAAAATCTGCCCGGGGATTTTTTCACTTTTCCCTTTTCTCTTATTCTAAACGAATTTCGAAAATGGGAAACTCTTCCCCCGGAAAAAAGGGAGAATTGTGATAGAATTTGTATGAATTATTAAATTAATATTATTCAATTCTCTCTCCCTTATTATTCTTTTCCCCGCCTGTTTAGAATAGGAGGATTTTTTTCTCGGGAAAATAAAATCCGCAGAGGAAAAAATCCGAGGGAATCTTCATAATCGGGCTGTATGTCGTTTTTCTAAGAGAATCTGTTCCCTGTTATTTAGTGACCAACTATTCAAATTCGTCAAAAACTGTTAGCTCTAGGCAAATTTAATGTATCTATATCAAAGTTTTGTTTAATTCTGTTTAAAAGAAATTTTTCAGTTTTTTTTATTTCAAAATGATAGTACAAAAAAAAAAATTTTTTTTTTCTTATTGCAAGTCAACATTTTTATTGAAAAAAATTTTAAAATATTTCATTGACTTAATGAATTTTTTTTATGAAGTTATGAAAAAATCATAAAAAATTTTAATGAAAAAAAGCCAATATTAATGAATTTTCATTCAGTTAATGAAATTTTTCATTAAACCAATGAATCGATTTTAATGAAATCGTTTCATTAATACTATGAAGGAAAATTCTATCAGTGTAGGGGTCACTGAAGACGAAAAATTCATTTAGAGATAGTAAATCGGGAAAATGGTGAATTTTATTTTATCACTTTTTGCATGGCGACCCTGGACAATAGAATTTAATTATTTTTTTTTTAATTATTTCTATAACTAAAGCCTCAAATTACCACATGCTTTTTACTGCGTTATTCTATCTCCTGCCTATCCAAAGTTATCGGGCATTAAATGTACTTGATGCTTTAAAGCAACTTCAGTGTAAAATGGGTTAAAAAAAAGCTAACATAAGCTAAATTTTTAGAGAAAACAGTCAAAACTTGCTGATATTTTTAAAACAGCTTAAATAAGCAAATATAAAAAAATAAGCTAAAAACTCTAACTACACTCAAAAAAAAAAGTCTGATAAAATTTTTGTGAATCGTCAATTTAAAACTATTAAACTAACTTTCAGCAATTTTTTTTCTGACATCGCGTTTTCAGCTTAAATTTTGGTTAAACGTTTTTACCAAAAAACTAATTTTGAACTAATGTGTAACTTATTTAAGCTGCTACCAAAATTGTGCTGATAAACACATTAATATCGTAGAATGGATAACAAGTCCATATGCAGATAGTATGGACGAAGTAGAGAAGAAAAGATACAAACAAACGATTTTAATTTGCATTGAACTAAGTGTCAGCAAAACATTTTGATGAATTTACTATTTTTTTTTTGCTAAAAGTCAGCTCACTGATGTTCAGCAAATGACTTTTGCAGATATTAGCAATTTTTCTGCAAGGATTCTCCTAGCAAAAAATTTTTCTGACTCAACTAATTTTTGTTAACTTTACGGACTTTTTTTGAGTGTAGTATATCTTAAAACGTTCATAATTTCATGATCAGAACTTGTATATATTCTAAATAGTTCTATCCTTTCAAATAAAAAAAACAACCTCTAGCTTATTTTTGGTTGCATTAGTCATCACAATGTTGAAATCTTCAGCAAAATTATCCTCTTATGAAATGACGAAAAAACAAGTATTCTTCAATTTTTTAAATTTTCACCCGCATCGATTATTCTTAGCAAACTTAACAAAAATTATATTCAAACATTTTAAAAGGCAAAAAAAAAAACTCTTTGAAGACGATCTTTTTCAATAAACCTATATACGGTAATTCCAAATCTCACAAAAATAGTTTTTTCTCATTTGCTCCTTTTGAAATATCGCGGTTGTTATTTTTACATTATTCTGCCCATTTCTTCTTATTTTTGCTTAATTTTTCTAAATTGTATCGTAAAATCATGAAATTATAAATATAAATCTACATAAGAATATAAATCTACACAAAATTGTCTTTAATTTGAAAATAATCATGTCGGCGTTTGTATCAGGATATCGCACTGGTATTGCAAGGAAGTTGAAAATTGTACTTTTTAGTTTTATCCTTATAAAGTCTTTGCGTGTTAAAAAATTTTAAAATTTTATCATTGTGCATAAATACTCGACATTCTAATTATCAAATTTTTGTATTAAAAATGAAAATCTGCTTAAAATGTCCTGAAATATCAAAGCAAACTAAATTCTTTCATATAAAAATATAATATTTATATTACTACCCAAGTCAAAAAAAAATTATGTGGGTCATCATCAAATTATAGATAAATTTATAGATATGCGATGAGATCAAATGTTTTCCAATAATGAGAACATGAATCTAAAATACATCAATTTGTAGCGAACTCGATACAATTGTAGCGAATAATTTAATGCAATTAAATACAATTTTGTACAATTTGATGTATATTAGATTCAATTTGATCCGAATTTTATCAACAAAGAACAGCAAAGAAGTTATAAGTTTCGTAATATTTTTTTTATGGACTTAACGGATATGATAGCATGAACATTAGAGGCGTCCAACTTTGTATGGCCGTTTTTCAAAATGAGTTCTAAAGTTAAGATATGGGCTAGTTTAGTTCCTTTGTATTTAAAACATTTAATATGAAGTTTGGTGCCGATTGGATAAAGAAAACACGAGGCGGAAATCGATTGAAAATTGAAAGTGTGTTTTGTATGGGGGAAAAATGTTTTTTTTTGGGTTTTTTCAAAAATTGTTAATATTGAGGCAGTTTTTATTCCATATTATAAATTAATCGAGATGAAGACAAAAAAGTGTTTTCAAACAGATATAAAAATCCAAAATCGGTTGAGAATTACCCGAGTAAAAAAAAAAAAAAACCCCAGACCACTAATGTGCCAAATACCATTTGATCAAACATTTCGAGCCCACATCCTAAACGTTTTCGAAATTAAATACCAAAATATTTTTTTTTTTTACTTACTGGACCCATTAACTGTTAGATATGAAATATTTAATTTTTAGGATGTCGGTATCCTGTTCTAAGGTGACGTTGAAAACCAACAATATTTTTGGGGTATTTTTCAAATCTCCAATTTCAAATTTTAAAAAATTTTGTTCAACAAAATTAAAAGTATAAAATTTAAAATAAAAATACTAAAAATTACACATATCCCCCGTTTAATTTAGTAAGGGAAGCTATTTAAATTCGGGGGATTTCGAGGAAAACGTTTTTTTTTTGCTCAAAATTCGATCATAGGGTAAAACAAACTACAAGCACTATATATTTATAAAACAAACTACAAGCAATATATTCTAAAAATTTGGTCAAAATCGAACTACGGTAAAGGTCAAATTTCAAGGTCAAAGGTCAATTTTTTTTCGAAATTTTGAAGATTTCATGAAATTGATAACGAAAAATCATGTGGTATCTTCGTATTTGAATGCAAGTTGACTAAATTATTTTCCGTAGTTGGTATTTATTATTTAAAAAGAAAAAAAGGAGGGGGACGAAACTGCGGCAGTCTGGAGTATCCCTTGTGTCCGTAAAATTTTTCAATAAAAGTAAAAATTTTTTCTTCTTCTTATTCCTGTAAAGAGACTAACTAAAGAAAAAAAACTTAATTAACCCTTTTGTGCTCTTGGGGCCAAAACTGTCCCAATATTTTTTAACATTAAAAAACGCAGTTTCTTTCAAATATCTGCTTAATAGAGGTAACATTTTTAATTATAAATAACAAAATACAGATTTACTTTACTTTATTTATTTAATTACTTAAAAATCGTTAATGCACTTTCTCTCCAACTACAAAAATATATAAATCTATATTTTTCTATTTATAAATAGAAACGTTTAATTTTATTATACAGATATTTTAATGAAGCTGCGTTTTTAATGTTACAAAATATTGAGTAATTTTTGGCCCAAAGTTGTGTGTGTTTACGTAGGTGTCGACTTTGGAAGCTCGTAGCTCCTGAACTACTGATCCGAATTGGATCAAATAACGTTTAAAAGACTAGAAATTACTTATATTTCCAAGATCCGAAATCTCCTAAGTTAAGCCGTTCCGTTACAGCACTGCAAAGTTGCAAGTGGATACATTTGTACCCGGGTGTGTGTTCTAGGGTTAACAAAATTAAAGTAATACAAGTATATTTGGTTAACGAGGATAATCGTCTACCGGGACACCCAACAATTTGGATTAAATGTTGAATTGTAAAGTTAAAAACTAAATTGTATAAATGTCTAAAAAAATCGAAAGATTCTAAATCCCTTTGATTGGAATTGGTGGGTGACCTCATAGGAAACTTTTTCAAGCGAAATCTTTTATAGCCTTCACAATATTCAATATATTTGAAAGCTAAGAAACATTGTAAAAGAAAAAGTAAAAGACTTGAAAAAATTTCCTTTTTTTTAAGTTAAAAGTTAAAAGAAAAACTAACGTTTTATGACTTAAAAACATTTAAATCACAAAATCTTTACCAAAGGAACTAAGAGCTCATAAATCTGAAGACAATTTTTTAAGCTGAACATCGGAAAATCAACAACAAAACCACAAAGGGGGTAAAAAGCAACAAGACGGAGTAAAGCAAAATTGTCTTCACAGGATTTTATACTTGCTATTGCTAGCATTGAAAATTGAGAGAACATTTTGCTGAAATTTTCAGGTTGCAAAATACTCGAAAATGCTGAATAATTCGATATTAAAAAAAACCAGTCTGTCGAGTATCTAGAAAACAGCCGTTTTTGGAATTCCGGTTTTAAAAAACCGGAAAAATTGAAAAAGCCGGGTTATCGAATAATATGGAAAATTTCAAGCAAACTCTATGAAGGAATTTACAAATATAGCATGATTTTTAAAGTTAAAACTATAGAAAACTATCCAAAAAAATATAGCCATTTTTCAACGATAACACGTTGGCACTTAACTTGTGAATTGCATTTATGTAATTACTACGGTATCTAAAATAAGATCTCAACAGCTGCGAAAAGTATCGCCGATATACAGTAGTGGTCAAAACATTTGGAACTGAGATCGCACACTTAGTTACTAAAATTTATTTTTTACATATTCTCTTATATATTGTTTTATGTTAAACAAATAAAAAAATTAATTCCGTTATATTAAAACAACAAAAAAATTAATAATAATAGATGTAGTCAAAATGCAAGTGTTCAAAACATTTGCAACTCTCATTATTCTTACTCTTAACGAAACAATTTATACTAAGAAATGCTAGGATATAACGGTAATCGCATTCCTTTTTAATATGAGATTCAGGCCGTTACATTTTTTAAACAAATTTATTATAATTATTGTATTGCACCGTAAGAATAATTTTTGTAAAAAATGGCAGGAAATAAATTCAATTCTGATTTTGAATCAAAAGTTTTAAAGGATTTTCAAAATGGACTTTCCCAAAAAGAAATTTCTATAAATTACTCCGTTCCAAAATCAACGATTTGCCGCATTGTTAATAGTGGTAACATCCACACAACTCATAAAGGTGGAAGACCCCGTATTACAACTGTAAGAGAAGATCGGAGAATCAAGAATTTCTTTACGAAATATCCCAAAGCAGTTCCCAGAGAAGCTAAAACTGAACTTTTAATAAATGCCAGTCTTCCCGCCATTAAAAGAAGAGCCCGAGAATATGGTCTTAGAAGTTATAGATGTACAATAAAAACCGTTTGTGTCGGAAAAAAACCGAAAAGCTCGGCTTGACTTTGACTGGACTCAACAGCAATGGAAAGTTTGCTTAATTTTATTTAATGTACCCCATTGGTACCCCTTACCCATAGTAGGGTTAATTAACCCTAAAAACCTTGTTTTTACTCCCCACTTTTACAACTTTGGTGTCAGTATTTACACCGATTTTAACGAGTAAACCGTAAACGGTACCTTTAGGCATTGTTGGTCTCCTTTTCTCTATACTCTTTTTTGTAAAAAAAGAGTTAGTTATTGTTTAACTATGAAAGGCATTACGTGCAAAAAACCCTTGTTGAGGTAATTACATTTATTATAAATAAACAGAGACCTTTCTCTAAATATAAAATATATTCTTGTCTTTTTATTTCATTGGAACCTGTATTTACGGCAAACATGAGTCTAAATTCAACCTCCGGGGATCAGATAAAAGAGCCAATGTTCGAAGACCACGAGGCGAAAAGTTTAATCCCAGATACACAACCGCCACAGTGAAGCACGGAGGTGGAAACATTATGGTGTCGGGGTGTTTTTGAGGAAATGGGATTGGCCTAATTCACTGCATTACTAGCACAATGCCGTCCACAATCTTTAGAGTTCATTTATGCTTCCGTATGCTGAATGGGAAATGTAACTCTCATGGACTTCCAGCACGACAACGACCCAAAAGGCGGCATGCAATGAGGCCCCAAGAAATTAGGCCCCAACCCGAAAATGAAAATATGCCCCAAATTTTGGGGCTAAATTTCGTTATGAAAATTAACCCCAAAAATTTTATGAAAAATCGCCCCAACCCAATGAAAATTGGCCCCAAATTTGATTTTTGGGGCGTATTTTCATTTTTTGATTTTGGGGCTTTTATTCATTATGCAAAATAGCCCCAATTGTCAGATATGAAAAATGACCCCAATTTATCAAAGTTATGAAAAATGGCCCTCAATTATGAAAAAACAACTTTGTTTATGCACAGCATTATTATGATTATTTATTGGAAAAAAACACAAACATTATGTGAAAACTTGCATGGAATCAATAACATCCGCTCTACAATAAGGACATTTATACCTATGCTCATTTTCTTGTGCAGCTGCAGCTTGCAACAAAAGATTGCGTTCGCTGCATACTTTTAGGTGCTTGCAAGGCAACGTTACAATGTTAGGGCGTCTATCGTGACAAACCACGCAGACATTTGCCTCCACCACGGCTTCTGCTACTTCCGCTACTTCTACCTCGGATTCCTCCTCACACGTTAAATATTCCTTTTCTTGAAATATATCAGGTATATAATCCGAGCATATACCATTTTGCTTATACGTCATTCTTGTTAAAAATGCGGACACAGTTATTTTTCCTTCTTCCAGCATCTTTGTACCTTCCAATAATTTATTCTGTTTGTCAGTATCACGACGTCGTTTTTTTGGTAAAGAACAACCACCACTTTCACAAACAGCCTCGAATTTACGGCCTTTGAAAAACTCCTCTTGTCGAATTGCTGCAACAAACTTAAAAAAGTGACCGCTTTTTTCTAAATATTTTCCTAATACGCCGTTGTATGCCAATACTGCAGACGTTGTCCGAATGGACTCCTTATAAACGCTAAAGTTACTTGGGCCAACCTAAATAAATATATTTCAAAAAATTAAAATAAAAATCAATTTATATTAAACAAACGTTTTACCTTTCGCATCCACTGCCTCTCAAAATAGTTCAAAAATGAACTAAACTTATTCTCTCCGTCCATTAATAATATATTTCGGCGTGTGTCCTCCCAGCCCGTTTTAATTAAATTGGCTGGTAACAACGGAAGTGCCATTAATTTCCGATATAATATTTTTGCAGCCTCAGACGATCGTATAAAATTTAATAGGGCATGGTTTTTTGAAACATTTCGCCTTAGCGCTTGACAAAAGTGAAACCTGTAAAGAACTATATTAGTTTTGAATAACAAAATGAAAAAAAGTCTTTATAAGTATTTAAAAAATTTATTAAAACTGATAGTCAATTTCAAAAGTTATTAAATGGACAATGTTTATGTTTTGCAGTTTTTGGTTACAATCCAACAGTTGGAGGAGAATCCGCACTAGCACTCGAGATCCCCGCCGTCCATAATTAAGACATACTGGAGTTAAAAACCCCTAAGCCCGGCCGTAGGCCGGTCACGCAGAAAATCTTTTCCACGCAGAAAAACTTTTTCTACTTTTCTACTTTTTCTAAAAACTATTTAAACTTTAATGCTCATTTCTGACGTTAGGGGGCGCTTCCGACAAAAAATTTTTGAAATCAGGTCAGAAAACACTATTTAGGGTAAAAAAATAAAAAAATCTGGGCAATGTCACTAAACTTGACTTGTTCCGGGGTTTCCCCCCTGGGGGGCTCCAGGGGCCTTAGCGCCCTTAACGTCAAATAAAAAAAAATTTTCTTTTTTTATTTCAGATATGGTCCAATATTTTTTTTTTTTTTTGAGGTGTACCCGAAAAAGTAAATTTTTGCCAAATTTTTACAAAAAATCGCGCGATTTTTAGTAAAAATTTTTCATTTTGTTATTAAAATATAGAAACATTTTTACAAAAAATCACGCGATTTTCTGTAAAAATTTTTCTATTTTGAAATTTTTTTGTGTCGCACGCAGAAAAAACTTTATTTCGCGAAGCCGCCTGCCGCGTTCTACGGCCGAAGGCCGGTTACGCACAAAACATTGCTTGGCAAAGCCCCTTAGAAGTTTCTTTTGTGTCGCACGCAGAAAAAACTTTATTTCGCGAAGTCGCCTGCCGCGGTCTACGAAGGAAAAAACCCCTATTGGCTTTGCAGATCAAAGTCTTTCTGCGTAGCCGGCCTTCGGCCGGCCTTAGGGGTTTTTTTCCTCCGTAGAACGAGGCAGGCGGCTTCGCGAAATAAGTTTTTTCTGCGTGCGACACAAAAGAAACTTCTAAGGGGCTTTGCCAAGCAAAGTTTTTCTGCGTAACCGGCCTTCGGCCGGGCTTAGGGGTTCTTTTCCTCCGTATAACGCGGCAGGCGGCTTCGCGAAATAAAGTTTTTTCTGCGTGAGACACAAAAAATTTTTAAAATGGGGGCTATTTCTTACCAACAGCCAACCAGTTTCACATCAGTATAAACGCTCCTAATTGCCTCCCTCATAGCATGTTCAAAATCACTAATGAACACAGATGGTTGCAAATCAATATATTATTTTTTATATATATCAACAATTCTTGATACGATTTTTTTGACTTTTTATCCATTAGCACAAAAAAAACTGGATAAATCTGTAAATAGATAATTGCTAAATGGAGCAACAATGTAACATGATTATAACATACCTCCTCAAAATAGCTAATGTAAATTATTAATAGTTGCTTAAAGCAACCTTCAGGAACAATACTAAAAGTAGCATCTATAAGGAATTTGCGTTCCTCAGGTCGAATGTTCTCCTTGATGAGGTCAATTATTTTAAGGCATGAAAAGATACAGAAGCTGTATCCATCACCTGTTATACATGCAGTATAAAAAAAGCGTGGGTTGCTTTCGTCTTGCGTCTGCCCATACTTTCCCCATACCTCTTCATACATAAAAGCATTTTTTACTTCTAGAGGGCTTTTCGGAGATGTTATTAAATTTTTACTGGCAATATATTGTAAGCCTCTCTTAATTTTTGCAAATTCAATGTTTTTAGTATCATCTTGGTTTCTTTTTAAAAAAATACAAATAATTCACCAGCTAATATTTACAACATATAATAACTTACTTTGAACAAGTATTTCGGAAAGCCGTTCTGACGTTACTTATAGCCGAAAAGTTTGATCCAATATTGGAGGCAACATTTGCACATTCCTTCTTTATTGAATTTAGTGCATTTAGCTCCTTATAAGCCTCTTCGTCATTGTTGTGGTTGTGGTCAATATAATGCTTGGCCATTTCACATTTGCCATTTTGCAACAGGATAATTCTAGCTTTGCAAGAATTACGCCAGCAAATATATTTTACAACATTTTTATAGTTAGATTTTTTTTTAAAAATCATTTTTTGATCCACTATGTACAACAAATTACTATTAGTTTTTTTTTCCACAAAAAAATATACACTCCATTTCACTGCACTTTCTTGCGACTGTCACCAACGTGTTGTATCAGCAAACTAATTATTTACTTATTAATAATGTTTAAACTTCAACAAGATCAAAACAAATAGTAACCAGTACCGTTATAAATTTTTGTCTTTTGGTAAAAATGCAAATTTTATGAAAATGAAATTTGGCCCCAAATTTCACATGGCACAAATTGGGGCCATTTTTCATATTCAAAAATGCAGTTTGACCCCACATTCAAAAATGAATTTTTGCCCCAAAATTTTGGAGCTATTTTGCATTTTTATTTTGGGGCATTATTCACTTTTTCAAAATGAAAGTTGGCCCCAAAAAAATGAAAATTCGCCCCAATTTTTTTTGGGGCCATTTTGCATTTTTCACTTTGGGGCCAAATTTCTTGGGGCCTCATTGCATGCCGCCGCACTGTGGTCAATATTTGAGATAGCGGCCAAAACTCCTTTTGGTTTTTGTTCTCCGATTTTAAAGTTATTAGACTCATATGAAAGTAGACAGTAGTAAACCTCGGGAGCCAAAAACTTAGAACACTATTTCAACTATTTCACTGAGAACAGGGTGGTCCAAAATGGGCTTTTTCAGAAGTTAGTAAATTTATGATATTTTTAGTTAATTTTTAAAGTTTAAATGATCATAACGTTTTTGTTTTTCAAGATTTTTGGACGGAATAAATTTTGTGTTGTAACTTCACTTATTTCCTATTACTGGTAAAGAAATTGAAGCTCTACTGTTTTCAGAACAATTTAAATATTTTTTTTTAAAAAAGGTCAAATTTCTCGGAAATTTCCTACTTCATAGAGCACAACTCCTGTGAGTCAAGCTGAGTCAAAACACAAATTTAGTATTTGTAGTCCTAACTCTCCCCTACATTCCTATATATACATGTCCATGCATCGGAACTGCACTTTTTGAGCTACAGCAATTTTTCTGACCCAAGGTAAGATATTCGGTACAAATGCACGTCATATTTTTTGAGAAGTTATTTGTATGTGAAAGTGGCTATTATGCATATATTTATGATGAAATTTTGTACAAGAGTTCTTATTGACCCAAAAAATAATTCTGTTGAAATAAGGAGAAGTTGGCCCATATTTGGACCTAGTCCACATAGAAGGGTGTATCAAAATTTTGACAAAAATGACAATAGAACTCTCAAATTATGTGGTATCTGGCAATTCATTTGGAAAAGGTAAAAAATGATGAATTTCTAAATGGGGATGTGATGGGTCCTCTGGCCAGAAACAATACAAACAATGTAATGCGGAAAATTCATCAGATGCCAATTTATTCATGATTTCTTTCGTTCCATTACGTTTAACAAAAACTTATATTGGTTCAGAGCCGTCAACTAGTAGAGCTGCAGAGATAGATGTATGGAAGAATGAAATTCCCTCGTCAACAAAATTTTGTAGACCAATAAAGTTTGCTTACAAAAAAGAAACTAAAGATGTCATAACTGAAGAAGTTGGCAAAATAAGAGATGAAATTAAAGAACTTCAACCAGTGATATTTGAATTTAATGACCAATGCATCGAAGTTACTTTAAAATGTCACTTACAAATGATCGATGGAAAAGTTGCACAAGCTTTAACCGAAACAAAGTCTTCGTCAAGCTGCACCATATGCCAAAAAACATCAAGTCAATTGAGCCAACCACCAACACAAGACGATAGTTTTAATGAAGCATATGAATTTGGAATGTCACCTCTTCATGCTAGAATTCGTTTTATGGAGCATATTCTTAAATTGGGATACGATTTGGACTTTGGCCCGTTAGGCGAAACAGTGAGAAACAACAAAGAAAATTTGGTAAAAAGAAAGCAAACAAAAAAAAGATATTCAAGAAAAATACCGCGAGATATGCCTTATAATTGACCAGCCAAAGCAAGGAGAAGGAAATTCTAATGATGGAAACACAGCAAGGAGATTTTTTTCCGATCCAGAAACTGAAGCATCTATAACTGGAGTAGATTATGATTTAATACGACGATTCCAAATCATATTAGAAGTTATAGCATGTAGCTAAAGATAAATGCAAAAAAATTTGGTCAGTATGCTAATGAGACAGCAACCCTTTATAACCAAAAATATTCTTGGAGACATATGCCAACCACAGTTCACAAAATTTTGTTCCATGGGGAACAAATAATTCAGCACAATATGCTTCCAATTGGAGATCTCTCAGAAGAAGCGCAAGAAAAAGGAGCAAAGACTACAGATTCTTTCGCGAGCACAATACAAGAAAAATTTCCAGATATTGTACTAATGAAGATCTTATTAATATTTTGTTGTGCACATCAGACCCATATATGTCCAGTATTCGACAAAAATGGAAATCAACCTTATTAGAGTTAGATGAAGAAGCTAAACAACTACTGCAAAATGAAAATCAAAGCTATTTGGAAGAAATTTTTACTAATATTGTTTAATTAATACTAGTTTAAAGATTATAATTTGTTTCTAATTTTAGTATAAATTTTTATTAATACATTTAAATAAAATATATGTGCACTTTAAATCAATAGTAAAAGTTTACTTAAAATTTTATCGATGTTGTGTTCTGTATATAATATATCCAAATGGTATTGATACTGTTGGGAATTTCAGTGTTATTTTTCAGTTTAATCCTCACAAGAATTAGCTTTCTTCCAAAAAAACCAACCTTTGGCCCCTGTGAATATTGAGACTAAATAAATGTCAGGGGCCAAATGTTGGCATTTTCTGACCAAAATTAAGTTTAGGAATAATAAATGAGTATTGGTTGTAAAATACGATTGAAGAAAATAAGAAATTATAAAAAAAATACCTATTTAAATGTCAAAATATTCAACTTTTACATGGAAACTCAACAAAAAATTAAAATGCATTTTTAACTCCACATTACTTACGTTCCTATCAGTCGATTTTTACGTTTGAACACGCAAATTGAAGCTTAAAGTCCCTCCTATTGAACAAAACAAATTGCGTAAAAAAATACCAATCCGTTCAAAAGTTATAGAGTTTTGACCGCTATCTCGCGAAATTGACCACTGTGCGCCGACCCAAAACACACGGCGGGGGATGTAAAAGTTTGGCTGCAGGAAAATGAAATTACTATCATGTCGTGGCCGGTTCAATCTCCCGATCTCAACCCGATTGAGAACATGTGGATGATTGTAAAACGGAATATCGGCAATAAAGTATTCCGAAATGGTGATGAACTTTTCGTCGATTTGGAGAAGCAGTGGAATGAAATTTCTGACGATTATATTAAAAAGCTCATTGCCTCAATGCCTAAGAGGTGTTCAGAAGTTATAAAAAATAATTTCTACGCTACAAAATACTGAGCGTTAAAACCATTGTTTGTATTTCCTGTTAATTACTTTAAGAGTTGCAAATGTTTTGAACACTGCACTATCGACTTATTTTGTTAAATTACTTTTTTTTATTTTTGAGAAGTTATGAATAATTTTTTTGTATTTGAGTTATTCTGTATGAAATCACCAAATCCTCAAAGCTGGCATATCTTAGATTTTACTCAAACTAACTGGAAATGATATTTAGGGTCTGAAAACCCAAAATCCAAGAGGATTTAATTTTTGCACTCGGCACTACCGGTTCACGCAAAATAAAAAAACTAAAAAGTCTTGTTTTTGTGCGTAGTGGTTTGAGCTGTTAAAATTTTTCTGCTAGAGATATCTACATGATGAACACATTGTTTGAAAGCTTAAGGATTATAGTTCCTATCAAAAATATAAAATTTGACTTTATTCATACACCCGAAAAATAACGCGGTATTGAAAATAAGCATATTTCATTGGTTTTTTGTGTTTTTCAATGAACTCCAGTGTCGGCGCTAATGAATATAAAAGCATAATAATTCCCAGATACAAATTAGACATGTCGGAGAAAAATATAAAATTAAAATTGGCTCAATCTGGCAACTCGTTATGAAAAAATCGTTACTTGAAATTTGGAAATTTTGAAAATTTGCATATTTCAGGCTACAATTTGGTCATGTTTGTTAGCAGATACAAACTTGAAAATTACAGAGTATTTACTCCCTACTTTTAACTTTATAACACTTCAAGACCCGTTTAGTTATTTTCACTCCTCTCGGATTTACAGGGTTTTAAAGAAAAGCCTTTTTGTATGTATTTTTATTTGTATGTATTTTTATACTTCCCTCAATTGTTATATACAGATAAATTAAAATAAAAACAAGTAGTATTATGAAGAAATAAAGACTAATTACGGACTAAAAAATTTATTTAATAAATTAAGTAGATTTTTTATGTTTACAAAATTTTACAAAAATAAAAAAGTTTTTATCAACATTTGTCATCACAAAGACGATTTCGGCTTAGAAGCTGAGTGGCACTTTTTTGCCACTTCTCATGGCAAAAGTCCTTGTGACGGAGCAGGAGGTACAATTAAGCAGACTGTAAGGAAAGCAAGTCTACAGCGAACTGCGGATCATCATATCCTAACACCTACAGCAATGTTTGATTTTTGTTCCACCCAAATTCCTGGTATAATTTTTTTTTTGTATCCATTCCTGATGTTGATGCTATCGAAAACTTTTTGTCAAAAAGATTTATTGATGTTTGCATAATTAAAATACAAGAAACTACCACAGTTTCTCTCCGATTTCTCACAGTCAGTTAAAAGTACGAAAGTTTTCAGCTTCTGATAACTTTGAAACTCCGAATATTATAAGAACAAATACTTTATGAAAATAATATAAAACTTATTCCACGATTCTTAATTACCCACATTTAAACTATAACTTTTCTACTTTAAATGATAAAAATATACCATGTGCCTATTTTCTACCACCACTGTAAAATTTTTTAACATCAAAAATCTACTGAATTTATTAAATATATTTTTTAGTCCATAATTATTCATTGTTACCTCATAATAAGACTTGTTTTTATTTTAATTTCTCTGTATATAACAATTGAGGGAAGTATAAAATTACATACAAAAAATCAAAAAGGCTTTTCTTTAAAACCCTGTAAATCTGAGAGGAGTGAAAATAACTAAACGGGTCTTGAAGTGTTATAAAGTTAAAAGTAGGGAGTAAATACTCTGTAATTTTCAAGTTTGTATCTGCTAACAAACATGACCAAATTGTAGCCTGAAATATGCAAATTTTCAAAATTTCCAAATTTCAAGTAACGATTTTTTCATAACGAGTTGCCAGATTGAGCCAATTTTAATTTTATATTTTTCTCCGACATGTCTAATTTGTATCTGAGAATTATTATGCTTTTATATTCATTAGCGCCGACACTAGAGTTCATTGAAAAACACAAAAAACCAATGAAATATGCTTATTTCCAATACTACTTTATTTTTCGGGTGTATGAATTAAGTCAAATTTTATATTTTTGATAGGAACTATAATCCTTCAGCTTTAAAACAATGTATTCATCATGTAGATATCTCTAGCAGAAAAATTTTAACAGCTCAAACCACTACGCACAAAAACAAGACTTTTTAGTTTTTTTATTTTGCGTGAGCCGGTAGTGCCGTGTGCAAAAATTAAATCCTCTTGGATTTTGGTTCTTGGAACCCTTAGGAACATTTCCACAAAATTTTAACAAAATCCAAAATGGTCCAGCAACAATTTTTCATTTTTTTCGGTGTTTTCATAGAGAATGACTCATTTGTAAAATAATATGCTATAACTGAAATTAATAAAAAAACAAAAACTTATACCACAAATCTTTTTGATCAAAAAAATTATAATTACACAAACCATGATTTCAGTTTCAAATGTTTTGAACACCACTGTATGTAAGCCAAATAGCGTATGATTGAAAAATCATTTGGCTTTACTATAGTCTAAAATGATTACATTTGAAAATTAGTATTGTTGTAGCATTCCAATTGATGCCACAATTCATAAAACTTAGCGATTATGCATTAAAATTATTTAATTATTTATGTTTTTAAATTTTTTTTTATTTGTTATTTGTTTGATTAATCGAATAATTTTAAAATTTGAAACGCTTCATCGTTCGAGCAAAAACTGTTTAATCGTTTATTCGAACAAAATAAAAACCCGAATAAATGACCCTAATAACAACATATTTAATTGAATTAATTCTATCCAATTCTAAGTGCAATATACAATTATATATTGATCGAGATGCGATTAGACGCAAACATATATGACATCATATTAATATTTTTCGACAAAAATTATTTTATGTGTTAATTTATATAATTACGTCCCATTAAATACACTGGCATACATAAACATGTAAGTGTATAACAAATAATGTGTTGTAATATGCAAACGTTTTTACTCGGGTTGTTAAGATTTATATTCTTGAAACAAATTTCATAATTATGCGTTCAAATTTCAAACAATTAAGCAAAATATACGAATAAACTGCAAATGAGTAATTTTTTTTTTGCCAGATTTGGATTCATCATACCATACATAGTAGGTCTATTAAAAAAGATGTGTTTCAAAGCTAGGTTTTTCGGCCGTCGATTAGTGTAATTAATCTTTAAATTTTCCCATATTTTCTCATACATTCACTGCTGCCATTAAGATAAAAGGTTATAAATTGTTACATATTTGTTAACAAATATAATCCAACTATCACTCTATTTGTTTTATTTTAAAGACTTCCTGTTAAACATTTCCTGTTAATAAAATTGGTTTTATTTTTTTTAGCAAAACCACTCTTGGTAACAAACTAATTTGAATGCGTATATGAAAACCGAACAAGATGTTCTGAACAGAAGAACATTTACAAAACACTTGTCAGATTGCATGCCAAATAATAATAATATTATATTCTTCCTGCTCTATGACCAGCAAAGTAGTACGTCCCCTTCTTGCCAGCTTGACACTGTGTCTCTTGGTGCGTTTGTTTCACTTTGATGAGATTTAACAAAGTTGCAGTGGAATCAGATTAATCTGTAATAATTCGCGTGCAAATTATAATAAACGGCGAACTAAGAAATGAATCAGTAAGTGACTAAATAACTGGTCAAAACTGAGTGAATGAGTAAATGAATGAATAGAATCTTAAGAGGCCAAACAGTTGGTAAATGGCCAACTGGTGGTTTTTAAATATTTACCATTAAGGAGGCTTAAAAACTGTACACAAAATAAAAACGAACGAAAAAGAAACACTCGTTTGTTATATAATACAGGATTATAATGATAAGTGTTGGTAAAGGGTGTGAAAAATGGAATGAAATGGTTTTTTTTTTATAAATCTCTTAAAAGAAACCACTCCAATGCTGGAAGTTTAAAGCGATATGAATTATGCGATACTTCTTCTAATAGACCTCGTAAAAGATGGACTCAATACTCAGTGCTCCTATAAAAGCTTACTGATTCAAAAACATATTCTCTTCTTACGTTTCCTCGAAATGGAGAGCAGCAGAATGAAAATCAAGATCCTCTTCTGGATAGATGGAATTGGAGTTCATCGAAAGGTGAGTTTACTTGAAAATCATATTGTAATTCCTTATAAGTTTCCTCTAATATTAATATGAAGTCTAAGGCCTAAATCTATGTAGATTTAATCAAAATGTCGGTAAGGCCAGAGTGAAATTTATCATTCGAATAGTATAAATCTTTGTCGCTTCTTTAGTTTTGGTCATTTTCAGAGTAGATGCTACCCTGCCCATTTCTTCTAATCCTGATATTCCCTTAGGTAATCCCCATTTAAAAAACTTTATTTCCCAGTCATACTCTACACACAGAGAATAAATTGGTTGGAATTATATTGTAACCTACAAAATTTAATCATAATTGAATAATTTTAATTGGAAGTACTTAAAATTCATCATCAGAATAATTAAACTATATTGCAAACAGAAAATATATAAAATTAACCAACACACATTCACATCATTCAAAATATGGGTTTTCCTAATCAATATTGAAAAAAATATTATCTTCTACCTTACCTTAAATACCAACAATTAACAACTTTTAGTAGATTTTATTCCTTGAATAAAATATTTGCAGTTAAAATCGAATATTATTTATCTGAAATATTAGTTTTCGTTACCAATTCTAAAATAAAATAAAGTTCTTTAATAGTTTTGGTAACTAATAAAAAATTAAGATTAGCAACCAAGTTTCTGTTGTACATTGAAATCTATTTTTAGACATCATATTTAACCCTTAAACCACTAAGACCGTCTACAGACGGTCAGCACTTAAATCCAATTACAGGAAAATTTAAAATATCACAGTGGTTTAAGGGTTAAACTTGAAAGAAAAAAAAAAAGCTTTCAAGGTAGGAATTTGAAAATACAAATTTAAATTGGGTGTGGGCTAGAGGTAAAGTAATTGCCTGACAAGCAGAAGGACACCGGTTCAACTCCAGTTCGCGGAATAGAATTTTTTTTAAATAAAAAGAAGTTATTTCTAAGGAACTTTAAAAAATAAATTTTACCTTCATTAAACAGAGATATAAATAATCAAACTTGGTTAAACGGTTATCCAATATCGAGGATTTAGTCTTTAAAGATATCATTTAATTTTGAGTTTTTTTTTTTAATTTTTGGTAGAATGTGCTTCTACGATAATTTTTATTAAATGTGTATAGTATTATATATCGTTGGAAAGGCTTCTGGAATTCACATAATGAAATGAGATTTATAGTAAGTATATAGTTGCATATAAAAAAACACAAAACTCTGTACGAAAGCTCACTATTTTCCCAAACTAATATATGGGGAGCATGTCACAAAACTGAGATATTCAAAATTATTTTTATATAGCAGTAATGTATTTTCAAAAATATCAAGTTTGATGTCCATATTGCCTATGTTTTGTCCATGGAATTGCCACTCTGTGGCAAAATGTAGTGCTTCGGGTAACTTCGTCTAAAATCCAAACGCTTACGAATATCGAAAAAAAAGAAAAAATAAGTGTCGACTTAAACTTAATAAAGAATAATAAATGTAACCGACTATAACTCTTAGTACAAAACCAGCCAAATTTAGGTCTTCTTTCTAATACCACGAAAAGTTGTGCATGCTCGGACAAGCTTCTTTATACCGGTGTTGCGCATTTCAAATACTTTTCATTAGTTACCAAATTTATTTATCGTTTCTTTGAAAAAATATGAAAAAAAAAAATGAAAAAACGGAAAAAACAGAAAATGTGAGTTTGGTAATAACATATCCAAATTTCATCGTAATCCCCGTTAACCCATGAACGAACTCTTCTTGTGACATAGTTCTAATTTCCTTGTAAAATATCTACCTTTACGATATGGTTTTTAATTCTGGCTCCAAAAATACTCCACTTTTAAATTTGTCAACTGTAAAGAAGGAACCATCTTTAAAAAATATTTCTTTTTGAAATTTTTAGAAAGGTTGTTTGCAAAGATGTAGGCTCCCGACCTTTGGGTAAAGAAAAGTGACCATTCCAAATAACAAATCATGTTGTATATCAACTCAGCTTTAACAACCTTTTAAATGCAAAAAAAAAAAAATACAATTAAATAAGTACTACTTTGTACATTTTCTATTTAATTTTTTATTTTCAAGACCTCGTATTTCCGGATCCAGATAATATTTCCTCATATTTCCAGATCTGGATAAAACCGCCATTATTATAAACATTGGCTAATACATACACAAAAGGTTACTCATGTCGTACAAAATAAAAATACAAGAATTTAAAAATATTTTTCCTTAGTGTCGAATTTTTTTTAAATTCCTTATATATGTTACAAAGAGAGGTAAACATAATGAATTTTAATACAAATCTAAATTTTTTAAAGAAAATTTTATAATTACTATGTAGAGGAAGGTGGGGTAATTTTGGACTGTATTTTTTTTTTTTTTTGATAGATACATTTCAAAGAGTAGTTAGTGGCGTAGTTTCATAACATTAAATATAACATTTAATATTTAATATTATTATAATACAAGTAAATTATTCGTTAGTTGGATTTTTTGGCGCTGTTTTCAATGAAGTGGGAAAATTTGGGATTCCATATAAAATATACTAACAAAAAAGAAAACAAAACTTTAGTGTTAACGGTAGTTTTTGGTTATTAGATGATCATTAACGAGATAAATGAAAAAGAAGAAAAGCAAAAAAACAAAAACAAAATTAATGTACTTTTACTAAATCATACTCCAGGATGAGCTTCGTTGCTTTTTTGTTAGACTTCCGTGTAAATATATTAATACTTTACATTATATGCCATACAAATGTTAAAATTTAATAAATTGCACGTCCCAATTTACCCCGCCTCCTCGTTCCAAATTACCCCATTATGACCAAAGTCACAAAAAAATGCCATAATGTTTGTTATGTTTAAATATTTTTTGCAATATATAACACAGCACAACATTTTTCAGCTGATTGATTCGGGACTCAATTCTGATAATTTTTTGGGAAAGTAGCCGCAAAAATAAGAACTTCTGCATCATTCGTTTGGTCAAGTAACATCAAATAAAATTTTAATAACTTTTTTAAGTTAGTAAGTATTATATAGGGGAATTTGTCACGTTTTAGGCTCTTTTGTTTGACATAACTCGAGAACCACTAGTCAGATTTTGCTGAAACAAATTTAGAAAAATTAAGAATTACAATTACTTTCATATAACATTTCGCTACATAAGCAAACAGTTTCGCAGTTATAAATAAATGTATTTTTTTATTGCATAAAAAATCTAAAACGGTAAAAAGTGTCAAGTCCTATTACTTTCACGTTAAGTCACATAACCTATGAACAAAATGAGACATAAATCATGAAAATCGATGAACGCGTTTCGGTTTTATTCACAATTAAGTGAAGGTATGAATTTCAAAAATTTGCTCGAGATATGCACAAAATTCTTTCGAAAAAACATTGATGACTTTTTTTATGATTCTCAGAATTAAAAAAAAAAAAACAGTAATAAACAAAAGGTTATTTATTGTCGATCACAACAAGTTTTGTTAAAATCGTCCTGCAGGTTTTTCTTAAATGGCAAAAAGTAAAAATGGGACATATATCAACAATTCGTCAAAGGGCCAAGCTAGAACCAGCTTTTCCACTAAATAAAAATGTTTTTTAGACTATCGATTTAATTTTAAAGTTTTTTTTTTTTATGAAAGATTTTGTTTTATGGCTTTTACAAGAACATTTTGATTTCATGATGAGAAATGTTAATATGTGATACAACATTGGGAAGCTCAAAAGACTTAAGTCTTATTTTGTGCCAAAAATTAATACTCTAAATGGATAACAAATTATTAATAAGACATTTTTTAACAAACTTTGCCTGCTTTTGGAATAACACTTTTTTTACCTACTCCCTTCTCTGCAAAGGATATAACATTACATACCATTCTAAAGGTACTTAAACAAGCTATTCTATATCCAAAATGAACTTTTTTAGGTAACCATACACAAACTTTGTGACTTCGAAGAATCGCCCACTTTTAAAGAGGAGTGACTGTCAACAAAAAAATAGCAATATTTAACTCTGCGTGGACTTTTTAGTGCATGTACAATTTTGAAGTCATTTCGGTTAATTGCATTTATGCACAAAATACAATATTTTCGATATTGAGAATTCGAGGTTTTTGACAGCTGTATCAATTGTCATAGGTGAGGGTAAATTTCCCTATGTGACATTTTACAGGACGAAGTACAATAACCCCAAATAAAATGTCACAGGACTGAAGCAATCATATCTTGAACTATTGCAAAATACCATATTAAAGAACCAAAGCAAACGCAGAAAAACTTGTCACAGAACTAACTCAAAATGACATGTCACCATTCATTGAAATATTAATTGCTCATTACAAAAACTTTTTATTTCTTAATACAATTGGAGGTCAGAAAATAATTTTACTGAATTGGGCGTGCGAATATTTTCATCGAAAAAATTTGAGTGGTTCTTATATGAAGACGGTTAATAAGCTAAAAATACCTTTAATTTGTTACCAATTTGTTTAATTAATTTGGAAGAAATAAAAATAATACTTATAAAAACATGATTAACCACTTTTTATCCTTTTATCTATTTTTTTTAGTTCAGTCGGAGTTCTCCCTTGAAAGAATTCCCTAATAAATACTTTAAAACCAGCACAATGATAGGTCCTTTGAAACCCGTCACAAGTGCACCTTATTAGACCCAACATATGATAGAGACTTTTAAGCCCATCACGTGGTAGGAGCTTTGGGAACTGGTATTGTGTTCATATACCACATGACTAGTACTTTCAGACCCATCACATGATGGAGACTTTTATACCGATCAAGTGAACCTATCCTGTTTCACCTATCACATTACTGGTACTTTCAGACCCATCATGCGATATAGACTTTTAAACCGATCATGTAGCAGGTACTTTATAAACCGATCGTTTTTCCACCTATTCCGTGATAGGTGTTTTAGGAAGAGGTCATATTTTTACGTATCACGGGACAGGTCCCAATTCCGAACTCACTGCTCTTTCCCCGCAGGGTAGATTAGGATCACAAAAAAGCGTGTTTAGTAAAACTCTTTTTGTTTCACCCTATACTAGACATATTGTTGTTTGTTGTTATTTTAATAATATTTAAACTTCTCGATAGATATAAAGATTGCCTATAATACATACATCGTTTTCTAAAGTATACATCATTTATATTGTTAACCATTAGCAATAACGACAGCAACAACAGCAATAACAATATTTGCAGCAGCTACAACAAACATTGTAAGAATACCATTAGAATTTGATTTGCATTTCCTACACTTTTACTATACCATCGGAAAACTAACGAAACCACCATCATCACAACAACACCAATAACCAAATCAACTCTTTATTGTCCAGCTGTTTTTGTTGTTTTTTTTATAGTTTCAGTCTTCCAATAACATGATCATTTATCCTGTTAAGAGGGAGGAGGCAAAATATAACATGCCTTGTTGATTGTTGTTTGTTAGTAGTTAAGTTAAGTCTCTGTTGTTGTTTGTAACTAATCCTAGGAGTTCACTGTGGGCTGGGATTAAAGAGAAGTGACAAAAAAAATTTAATATTTTTTAGCAATTTGTCCAAGCTGCTGCACGGATAGTAATCCATGCATAAAAATACGAAAAAATGTCAAAATAACATAAACTTTCGTAAAATAAACGAACTTTTTTTTATTTTACGAAAGTTTTTGTAGTTTTGACAATAATTTCGTATTTTTAGGCATGGATTATTATGGTTGTGGCTGCTCAACTGGAGATTGAGAAATTTTAATACTAGTTTTGAGCAGAGCTATATTGAATCGGTGGAAAAGAATTTGAATTGAGCTTGCATCATTGCATCATTGAAGCTAAGTTTTCATTGTTTCCTTTAAAAATAAAAGTACTGTCTGTCTAGCCCTACTACTAAATCCTTAGATTATACCTCATTCCCTACCGACTTAACAAATTATTAAGTTGAACGGTGGTCGAAAATTCAATATAAAGGGTGTTTTTTTATACAGGTATAGAATTTTAAGTTGGCAACACTTTTTTTAACTGGCGGCCATTTTTTCAGCTGTCAAGTGATTTAGTGTTTAGTTTGTTTTGAAAAACATGATTCTGTTCGAAGTACGTATCGCGCACTACGTCCATTTTACAGTCAACATATTCGTTCATCAGAGCAATTAATGCGATTAACTAAAACTGGTGTATTTGGAGTGATGATAATCCTCAAATGTATGTTGAGACACCGTTACATCCAGAAAAACTCACTGGTTGGTGTGTTTTATGGGCTGGTGGAATCATTGGTCCGTACTTCTTTAAAAACGATGCTGGTCAGAACTTTACAGTCAATGGTGACCGCTATAGAGCCATGATTTTTGACTTATCCGTTCATTTATTGAACAACCATGATGTGCAGGAGCTGTGGTTTCGCAACATGTCACACAGCTCGTTCCACAATTGATTTACTGAAGGAAACGTTTGGTATCCGCATAGTTTCACGTTTCGGACCCGTCAATTGGCCCGTCACGATTGACCACTGGAAGGACAACATTCGCCTCGTTATTGCCAATATACGGCAACAGATGTTGTAAAAAGTCATCGAAAATTGGACCTCCAGATTAGACTACGTCCGAGCCAGCGAGTGGCGGTCATATGCCAGAAGTCATATTTAAATTATAATGCCAAAAGATTATCTTTCGAATAAAGTCAATTTTATGTCAATTTAAAAAAATTCATCTTTGTTTTATTCCATTTCAAAGTTCTGTACCTCTATAAAAAACACCCTTTACTTAATTTCCACCAGAGGAAATGGACAATCTGTTGTCATCCATAGCGTTGGAAGACTCTATCAACATAGATTGCGATATCAATGGAAGGCATAGCTAAAAATTTTGCAGGGTTAGAGGAAGAACCGGATTGGTGCTACGACAGAAAGAGAACGAATGTAAAATGTTGCTGCCATCTGCGAAAGAGTGAGTAGGGTTGAAACTTCGAGCAAAAAGGTTAGAAATAGGCAAGGAGAAAGAACGGAACCCTGTGGTAACCTCTGAATTCTATAAGCCAGTACCACCACCAAAGCAATAAGCTTTTAAACAAGTGCTACTTGTCACACACGACCGAAACGTCTAGAGCAACCACTTAGCTCTAAAAAAAATTGACCGGCTCCATACTGTCGACCGCTAAAAAGTGAGTTAGATTTCAGTCTAAGTTATAATACACAGTTCTCCAGTTGCGCAACACCTAGAAAGGAAGAAATGGTATATCACTACCTGTGTGCATGTGTGCTGCTTTCGGCAATGGTATTTCGGCAATTTCTTTCGGACGAATATAAGATAGTGCGGATTATTCTTATTAGGGGCGAAACTGACCTATTAGTGAATGCGATGGCTGATTTGATTATACATCTCAATACTTCGAGTTGGACTCTAGCATTCTCGACATCAGCACCCTCCGTGTGGTTTGGTTTTTTAAAACAAAGTTTTCTAGCACTCTATATTAGGCCGGGTCGATTTGTATGGAGGCAAAAAAATCGCTTAACGTTCAAGGAAAATCGTATTCTAGGGATCAAAATAAGAAACTTTGCCGAAGGAACCATACCTCTAAAACGAAATCTGATGTCCCGACTTTTGATCCGTAGGGTCAAATTTAAAAAAATCCTACTTTGACCCATTTAGAGTGCCCCAATCGAATCCAACCCAATCGAATATAATTTATACATTCATTTGCTAGAGCGTCTTCCGGAGAAGAAATAGAGACCCTAATCTTGGAAAGACTCCTCCTGCTTTCTGAAATATCTCTATCCCGAGATTTGTACATTTTGCTATAAAAACACGGCTAAAAAGGCCCTCTTTCAACTTAAATTTTAACCCCTTAACAATCACCTAGAATGATGATTTATGCATTAATCTGCTAGCGCGTCTCCCGGAGAAGAAGTAGCTACCATAATCTTGGAGAGATTCCTCCTACTTTCTGAAATATCAAAGTGGGCTTTTTCAAAATTTGACCCTACGGGTCAAAAGTCGGGACATCAGAATTCGTTTTAGAGGTATGGTTCCTTCGGCAAAGTTTCTTATTTTGATCCCTAGAATATGATTTTCCTTGAACGTTGAGCGATTTTTAAATCGACCCGCCCTACTCTACATATTGCTCTCATGCTGGGAACTGTCACTTGAACTAACAAACTTTTCTTAATTTTAGCTTATTTTCACTATTTTTTTGATCAACATTAAATTCGATCTCAACCCATTGTGCATAGGCTAAAACAACCAACTAACATAACTACCATTAATGTCCATTTAGTCGTGAAGCCAATTATTGATCAACAAGGTGCTATAATAATGATAGAATGTTTGATTAGAATACTATAGTATATAGTATTCAAATTCACTTGTTGTTGTTGTTACCGCTGTGGTTGTTGTTGTTTAGGCAGTTTTAGTTGTTGCTTTCTGTTGTTTTATATTCCTATCGCATGGTGATGGTTATTGCACTTTGAATACTTGGGCCATGCATGGAAAAAAATAAATATTTGCTTCTTTAATACTCTTCGAGTACGTGTAGTACTTATTCAGTTGGGGTATCATCAGAGCGATCAGATAGTTTAATATAAGAAATTATTGTCTTATGTTATGAAGTTTTTTTTTTTTGTGTTCTGGCTAGTTTCTTGGTGGTATAACTTTTATGAAAATCGACACTAGAATATCATAAAACAACGGCATTTCAAACCATAAATGATCATAAAAATTTATGACATTAAAAATCATGTTTGGTGGTATTTCAGTTTAAAGGCACTTAACTTGGAAGTAACACTTTCATAGTTATTAGATGTGGTGAACACTTTTTTGTTTTGAGGAATTTGCTATATATGTGCATAAGGGTTATAACTTTTCTGTTGCGAAACCATTCCAGGGCACTACCTCATGGACAATATTGTTCTGATAATAAATATAATTTTTTTAAGTCGATTCGGAAAAAAATACCTTCCGCACTAAAACCAATTTCTAAAAGCCTCTTTATTTTAATATTTGTTTTAAATTGTATAATACGCTATGTATTAGTGTGTCCCACAATTTTTTTGTTTTTCGATTTCAATGGTTGCTCAAGCTTAATGTGAATGCTTATGGGGTAACTTCTATTTGAGAATTTTTTTCAGATTTTGCGGATGAGGTTAAAAGGTTGTGCAAAATCGATTTTTGCCAAAAAATTGTGGTTTTAAGACTTTGTTTTAATTTCATTTATAACTTGGTCAATATTTTCTTAGCTTCTGAGTCAATATTTTTAATGAAAAATTACCAAATTTTACTTTCATGTGTATTAACCGTACACTAAAAAATAAGTTAGTAGAAAAGTTAGTTAAACGTCTTGTTAACCAGGTATACTATTTTTTAGCAAATTTTTTGCTAAAATTATGTTTTCATCTAAAATTTTCGTTATACTTATTCAGCACTTAACTGTTTTAACTAATGTTTTACTAATATTATACTAATGTTTTACTAATTTATTTTGCTAAAACAAATTGTGCTGATAAGCACAGTAATAGTGTGGACCACAACCAGATTGAAAGATATGCGCAGAATGAATTAGATGCCGCTGCATGTCAAGATGTAGTAGTGATGAGGAAAATGATAATAAAAAGTACAACTATAACAAGACATATATAAAATCAACCATGGAAGATTTTTGCGGATTAAAAAAACTTAAATTTTGAGTTGTCGACGGCTTGTGAAAGTAATTGTCTATTAATTAAATAAAAGACAAAATGAAATATTTAAATTTAATAAAGATTAAATGTGTATTTCTAAAAATTTTATTAATGTTTTAGCAATGGTTTTTTAATTTCTAATCCACTAAGTATTAGCAAAACTTTAGCTGAATCTACCAATTTTGTTATGCTGACATTATGCTGACATTAGCAATTTTTTAGCAAGCACCCTCCTGACTAAAATTTTGCTGACTCAGTAAAATTTTTTGCTGACTTTACTAATGTTTTTTTTTTTTTGAAATATAAAAAAAAAGTTATAACCCTAATATAATTGTTCTTCCGTTGAGTTTATCGAAAAAAAAATATTTGAAAAACACTTGCATTTCTGTGAAATACTTTCAAATATGATCTTAGAAATATGATGTATTAATCTTTTTCAGTGCTAGTTAAGTTAATTTGTAAAGAAGCAAGTATTGTATGAAATTTTTAAAGCTTTTGTCAATTGGTTGAAAATATTTTTATAGATACTAGCGAGTATTTAAGTTCAAAAATATTTTGCCTATAGTGGAGGCTCTAGCTTTTCAAAAACTTCGGGTTCTGATGAGATCTTTAGCCAGATCGAAATACTAGTATCAACCTCGCTAATATGTTTGATTTGCTTTATTTTTGTAAATATACGAAGGTTGAAAGCTCGTTATAAATTAAAAATAATATAAAAATAATCTCGATGTATATAAAAACAAAAAAACTTATAAAACTGTCAAAAATATTACTTGAGCCAGAGTAAAAACTCATTTTTTTTATGTAGATGGAACATTTTTGGTCTTCAAAGTTTAGTAACGTCATGATGCTTGTTAGGAAGACACCCTAACCAAGTGTTTGATTACTAAGAATACAATAATGGAGCAAACTTGATGATTAATAGGTTTTTTGTTAAAACTCTGCTTATTCTTTAGGCTCTTGCTTTTCTAAAACTTGGGGTTGTGATGAGATCTTTAGCCAGATCGAAATACTATTATCAGCCTAGCTAATATGTTTGATTTGCGTTATTAAAATTAAAAATAACATTAAAATAATTTCGATGTGTGTAAAAACATAAAACTAATAAAACTGTAACAAAATTTTCCTTTCATTTTGGAATTGTCAGGTTTGAGATCATAATTTAAATGTTACTATTATAAATGAAAAACACTAACTGTTAATAAATTCAAGAGAAACATGGAAACAAATCCTATGTGGATCAGCGCTAGAGGGCGTGCCGCACTTTCGACCTAAAAACGCTTGTAGTTAAAAAAATAATTATTTTTTTTTTGAAAAAGTATTTTTATTAAGACTATAAATTATAGACTATAAATTATTAATTAACTTTGTGTGGAGAGCCAACGGACCGTGATCTTCTGCTTGGCGTATTTTATGCGTGATTACTCCAATCATGCTTGGGACGACATTCATGTAAATTTTTGTTACACTGCTTTTAATTTTGTTCTGCAATTCTTCAGTGCATTTGGCTTCAAAACCATTTTCATACACTTTTTGGCATACCAGACCTCAATGTCCTCAATTGGACATGCTTTTAGGGCATTTGGAAGATTTGCGTATTTCGGTACAAAAGGTATGTTGCATTAAGCCATTCTAACGACTTTTTGACATAACGACATCTTGCTAAATCTGGCTAAAATAATATGTTGTCTTTAGAGTGTTGTCTCTGATAAATTTTGTCCAGCTTTACTAAACATTTATTAATGTAAACGTTCGCGTTTGCAGCCATATCTTTTGAAACCTGGATGTAAAGTTGTGGTAGTATAACTTCTGCCGATATGGCACACTAGCACTTTAGGTTCAAACTTCGCTTTGGCCGAATATCGTACATTGTCGGCACTTTTTTTTCAAGTCATCACAATATAATTTAGAATTAATATTTCTGTTGTTCCAAGCAAAAGAAAAGTATTTTTCATCATCCAAAATTATTTTTTATAAACATTATCAAGTTTGTTTCCTCAGTCTTTTGTTTTTCAGTTAATGTCCCAGTTTAGAAACGGTAATGACAAGCCATTACTTTTCGGACTAGCACTAATAACACTAGCTTACTCTCTGCATTACTTTTAAATGAAGAGTAAACACTTACAAATAACTAGTTAATTTTCCCACTATTTCAATACAAACAATAATGCGTTACCCATAACTACTTATTTTAATTATTATCTTGAAAATAATCTAAAAATTTCTCCAAAACCTGTTTTTAGATTCATTATTTTTTCAACTCTAGTAAATGCATATATAACAACTTATTTTCGATTTTTTATAAGCTCAAAAGTAATGCCATATTGTGCACGCAATTCATTTATGTTTTTCTCTATCAAATATAACATGACGAGATACCTCAGTTGGCAGAGCGGTTGACTGACAATCTGTTGTCCCAGATTCTAATACCGTGTGGGTACATTTTATTATTTTTTTTATTAAATTTAGGTTTTTTTTTTCAAATTTGTTTTTAGACTTCTTATTTTTGTCCATACTAGTAGGCATATAGGTATGCACATATTTTTTGATTTTTCGTAAGGTGTTAGGTATTGATATATCATAATTTTGCGCAACAGTCCCATATATAATGAGATTTGGAATGATAATTGAAAGTACTTGCTATTACCAAATATGTACTTACCCAGCGAAAAAAAATTTCGATTTGGTAAGCAGTAACTTCTTTTCAGTGCTTCCAAAGAAGAGAAGCAATTCTGGAGGGCATTATATTGTGCTTCCCTGAAAGAAGGCATGAAAAGAAGCAGTGAAGATGGCATGCAATGAAGCAGTAAAGAAGGCCTTCTATGAAGCAATTCTGGAAGGCATTATATTGTGCTTCCCTGAAGGAAGAATCGCTTCTCGCAGCTCTTCTGGAAACGCTTCGGGAACCTCTTCCGGAAGCTTCTATCATGTGATTCTTAGATCACATGATTGAAGCGCTTCTCACCTGCTTAAAAGAGACCTACCAAGTGGGACATCGCGAACAAAAATCATGCCTTCTGGAAGGCCTTCAGCAAGCGCTTCTTGGAAGCACTATTTTTTGCTGGGTATATAACCACTTATATTGTTATGATTTTCTACACTGGGATTGTTAGTGAACGATATTAATCAATTCAATCAATAATATTAAACATCATAAAACAAATCATTTTAAGTGTCACATATACTCGATTCGGTCAAATACTGAATAATAGCACTGTTCGGCTGAATTTTTGCATGCCCCTATTTTTTAAATTACTTGTTTCTTAATAATGTCAAACTTGGCTTATTTTTCGGTAAAAATCTTTATTCTAGATTAAGAAAAGGCAATTTTTTTCACTAAACTAATGAAAATTTCTGCACAATGTTAATGAAGATTTACTTAAACTTTATGAAAAAGCTTTATAGTTTTAATGAAACTTTTTCATTAGTCGTATGAAATGTTCAATAAATAATGTGAAATTTTTCATAATATTTGATCAAAAATTGCATTTATTTAATGAAAAGTTTCAATGGTCGGTTCCAGTGGCAATTCGTAGATCTAATGCAAAAATTCATTGATATCTTGCAAATACTTCTCTCAGTGCAGTCACCCTTAGCTTTCAGCTCTGAAAATGGACTAACATCAGCATTTGATGTTTTTACTGCTAAAGTAGAGGTTTTACAGAAAAAGTAACCATTGGAATTTCTAAAAAGACTTGCACTTTTTTAGCAACTATTAAGGCCACTGTTTATAGATCAATCAATGTATTTTAATTTAAGACTTATAAGACTTATTATTAACAGCTGACGAAAGAAATTCTTGAGTACATAAATGCACATAGAGTATTTTTTCTAAAACTTCTTTTTATCCCTCAGGTGTAGGGATTTCTAAAGAAAAAGTAATCTTAGAAGTATGAGATTTTGTTTATAAATAAGTATTTCGAATCTGATGGGTTTTTACAGAAAAAAGTCATTAGAATAAAAAAAAAGTACATATAAAATTGATTCTAAAGCAAACAGTTCTCAGTATTTGGTGAGATTTTTATATGTGTGTGAATGAGACAAAACAATTAAAAATAGATACTTGAAACCTAATATTGATCTAGTTAGTGTTGAAGACAGAAAAGTTATTTGTACTTCGTATTCCTACATTCCTGGTTAGCGGCCTATGGATGTAAGTCCATTCCTCTGTTACAAATAAGTAGCCGGGATGATTCGTTTTCTTTTGCTTAACTATTTATTTGTTTGCAAAAAAATAGTGTAGAAACGGTAATGAAATGTTATTACTTTTCTCACTACCAGTACTGACACCAGCTTACTGTCGGCATTACTTTAACACACAATAAGGACTTAATAATGACTAGCTAATTTCCCATTATTTTAATGTAAAAAATAATGTGTTCCCCAAACGTACTTATTTTTATCATTATTTAAAATATAAAGTATTGATCTACACATTTTTTTGAAAATCTACTGTTAGACACACTATTTTTCCAACTCTAGTATGGACATATACAGTAGTGGTCAAAACTGAGATCGCATTTGTTGTTTTCATTGATTTATTTTCTTCAAATCACACTTAGTTACTAAAATTTATTTTTTACATATTCTTCATACATTGTTTTATGTTAAACAAATAAAAAAAATTAATTCCGTTAAATTAAAACAACAAACAAATTAACAACATAATTAAAAACATTTGCAACTGTCATTATTCTTACTCTTAGCGAAACAATTTATACTAACAAATGCTAGGATATAACGGTAATCGCATTCCTTTTTAATATGAGATTCAGGCCGTTACATTTTTTAAACAAATTTATTATAATTATTCTTCTTTAATAGTTGTAATAAGATGTTGGAAGCATAAGCATCGTAAGAATAATTTTTGTAAAAAATGGCTGGAAATATGTAAATACAATTCTGATTTTAAATCAAAAGTTTAAAATGATTTTCAAAATGGACTTTCCCAAAAAAAAAATTCTATAAAGTACTCCGTTCCAAAATCAACGATTTGTCGCATTGTTAATAGTGGTAACATCCACACGACTCATAAAGGTGGAAGACCCCGTGTTACAACTGTAAGAGAAGATCGGAAAATCATGAATTTTGTACGAAATATCCCAAAGCAGTCCCAGAGAAGCTAAAACTGCACTTTTAATAGATGCCAGTCTTCCCACCATTAAAAGAAGAGCCCGAGAATATGGTCTTAGAAGTTATAGATGTATAAAAAAAACCGTTTGTGTCGGAAAAAAACCGAAAAGCTCAGCTTGACTTTGCACGCACCCATTTGAACTGGACTCAATAGCAATGGAAAAATGTATTGTGGTCAGATGAGTCTAAATTCAACCTCCGGGGATCAGATGGAAGAGCCAATGTTCGAAGATTACGCGACAAAAAGTTTAATCCCAGATACACAACCGCCACAGTGAAACACGGAGGTGGAAACATTATGGTGTGGCAGTGTTTTTCAGGAAATGGGATTGGCCCAATTTACCGCATTACTAGCACAATGACAGCCACAATCTATAGAGATCTTTTGAGTTCAGTTATGCTTCCGTATGCTGAATGGGAAATGCCACTCTCATGGACCTTCCAGCACGACAACGACCCAAAACACACGGCGGGGGTTGTAAAAGTTTAACTGCAGGAAAATGAAATTAATATCATGTCGTGGCCGGCTTAATCTCCCGATCTCAACCCGATTGAGAACATGTGGATGATTGTAAAACTGAATATCGGCAATAAAGTATTCCGAAATCGTGATGAACTTTTCGTCGATTTGGAGAAGCAGTGGAATGAAATTTCTGACGATTATATTAAAAAGCTCATTGCCTCAATGCCTAAGAAGTGTTCAGAAGTTATAAAAAATAATTTCTACGCTACAAAATACTGAGCGTTAAAACCATTGTTTGTATTTCCTGTTAATTATTTTAAGAGTTGCAAATGTTTTGAACACTGCGCTATCGACTTATTTTGTTAAAATTACTTTTTTTATTTTTGAGAAGTTATGAATAATTTCTTTGTATTTGTAAAATAATATAACTGAATTTAATAAAAAAAACAAAAACTTATGCCATAAATCTTTTTCATCAAAAAATTAGAATTACCTAAACCATGATTTCAGTTGCAAATGTTTTGAACACCACTGTATATGTACATATTTCAAAAATGTTTTAATTTTTTTTAATTGTTTTTTCATATATTTAGTTAGAATATTGTTCTACCTCAAGTCCAAAAATCTAATAGATCTAATAGAAGAAAAAATAAAGCAACATTTTTAATACATTTTATTATTTATATATCAAATTGGGTATGATAATTAATAAAGCATTTGACGCATACCCCAACATCTCATTTTGAGCATTCAGTGCGTCCAACAGAAGTACAGTTGTCGGCTGCACAACGTCTTCTTTTTGCACATGGGCGAACCAGGTGATCTTTTCTGTCATAGAGCAAAGTTTCTTGTGAAGATTCCTGGATATTTCTTTTGCGAGGGCCAAGAGATTTTGGATTTTCTCCAAAATGTTTGCAGTAATATAGAGCAATCTGTCGTCTAAAGTGTTGTTGTGGGATATCAGGATTAGCCGAGCAGTGTAGTTGCCATGCGTTATGTAGCGAAACATCAACCAGCCATGTGCATATGCTGCTCCACCACTTTTTTCCTCTGACTCCAATTCTCTACATGTTGACGTTCTGATCCATTCGGTCTACACCACCCTTAAAGTTATTATATTCTTTAATTACGCATGGTTGTTCAACATTAATTTTTTTCTTTTGTTCTCTACAATACCGTTGAACATTTCAAATAGGACTTCTTCCATATACACTCGATGCTATATTTACAACAGCGTTGTCATTCCACTTTGTTAACATAATATCGGTCTCCTTCACTTTAATGAATTCTACATAGCCTCGTGCTTTCTTCTGTATGATTTTTTTGTGTGCAATGGGGCAATTTTTGGGTATACGATTTTCACGGATTATTCCCGTTGCGGTGTATCCACGGCTTTTTAAATAATGCAGTACAGGAAATCCGGTAAACAAATTGTCAAAAAAAAAAAAACGAAAAAGGCATGCTTTGAACCTCCGGAGAGAAATTGTCGATCATATTTATAAGAGGTGCGGTGCATTTGCCAAATCTTTCCTCATAGATGGACTTTGACCGAGGATTTTTTCCTTGGTACATTTCAAAATTTACCAGATACCCAGAAGTCGTACACAATGACCACACTCTAAATCCAAAGCGTAATGGTTTCCCTTTAATAAATTGTTTGCAGCCATGGCGTCCAAAGTATAATATCATACTTTCGTCATTGCCATTGTTCATAACCAGTTCACAAGATGATTTTAGTTGGCCAACAGAAATGTCAACTGGCATTCCAACATCATCCTCATCAGCATCATCCGTATTACTAAGTACGCCACTTTCAACTTCAGGTGGGAGTATATATAAGGCAGCAACAGGCTCGTTTTCATTTTCATCACACAATTCATTTATGAAATATATGGCTTCTTCTGTACTTAGCGCCCTAAAAATAATAATAAAGTATTTTTTTGAAATCTTACCCAGCGTGACCATACGGTTACAATGGTAAAAACTGTTCAAACTAACATGCAAAATGTTTGAAAACTTACAAATCACATTTTTCAATCATTAGTTTAATTCATTGGCAAACAAAATATATTTGTTTTAAACCAAGAAACCCTTTTTTCATAAAAATTATTGCTTACTGTCTTTTTGTAGTAATGCGTTTTCACGTTTTTTGACATTTTTTTTTACACCAAGTTTTAACATCCAATTGCTCTAACAATAATACTCTTACTGATAGAAAAATGCATTTTGCAGCAGCACACATATTTTATGAAGCGAATAAGCGTAAACTTATTAAAATCGGGGAATCACACGAATTTATAGATTTATTTTTCTATGCCTATTATGTGTGTGACCATATGGTTACGTTGGGTTGATTCGGGTTAAGTCAGACAAAAAGATTCTCATAAAGTTTATATTGTCTGTTGTATGTAATGTCTCGGTTTGAGTTAAGCCAATTATCTTTTTTCAACATCGCTAAATTCCATAATTTAGAAACAATATAAATTTTTAAATGTGTAAAAAATTGTATTTTTCATTAATTTTTCTTTTGTTTTCTTTATAGGTATGTATGGACTTTAAAAAAAATATGTACAGCATGTATGTAAGTTTTAAATTTTTTACCTATCCTAAATTAAAATTCTGTCAAAATAAGCATGGCACAGTGGAGATATTTTAATTTTGTTTTTTTTTTTTCGTAAATTTTGCTAAATCTCACGGTTTTACATTCAAAAAGCTGTGTAAATTTTAGGCCGATTTTAAAAACTTTGTAATCTTTTACTTTTAATATAAATCTGCAAAGTCATCGAACTTTTTTGTTTTGGATTTGAAAAAATATGTAGCCGAAAGACTTATAAACGACATGTAATGATTGATAAGAAAAAAATATTGATACAAAAACAATTTTACAAAAAAAAAAAAAAATTAAAACAGTCATTACCAACTTGGATTTATAGTTTGTAAATTAATTTTATTAATTTGAAAATCGGTATAAAAAAAGTTGAAACTTTATCTATTTATATAAAAAGAAGTGTACATTTTGATTGTCACTCCATAACTCGAGAACGGCTGCATAAAATAAAAAATGGCTGAATACGTTTTGTAGAACATGCATGAATGGTTTTAAAAAAAAATTTTAAAAATATTTTTGTTTGGTCGAGATGTGGTGATTTTTCTGAACATTAGTTATTTTCATATAAATTGTGTGAATATCAAAAATTTTTGAAAATTTGAAGGCAAAACAACGTTTTTTGGGTCAGCTAGTTGTATCATAAAATTTAAAAAAACCCTACACGATTTTACTTGTAGCATTGGATCATTTCAAATTTATTTTGTTTTGTTTCAAGTACACCGAAAGAATTTTCTTGGTCGAGTTTTAATGACATTTTTTCACTAAACTTATCAAGTTTTTCTTCACAAAGTGAAAGTTAGACTTTACGAAAAAGCTTCCTTATTTTTAAAAAACTATTTTAATGAAACTACTTTATTGGGCTTGAAACTTTTAATAAATAAAATTAAATTTTTCATATGAAAAACTCAATTCAATTAATGAAAAGTTCCAATGGAAGAGTTTTAGTGACACTTTATAGATCTAATGCTAAAATTCATTAATATCATGCAGATAATTATCTCAGTGTATTTTTTCTAGAGTCTATTTGAATAATTGAAAAAACTATAAACAATTTAAAAGTTTGTATTTTTCATGCAAGCATTTTTAATTTAAACGTTGCATATATTTGGGAAGTTTTCCCGGAATTTCCCGTTCCTGGAATTTCAGCTGTTATAATTTCCCGCTTTATCTTGAATTTTGTTTCCAGATCCTGTTAAATAAAAAAGAATTGGCAATCTTGGAATTTTCTGCTGTAAAATAACCAAAAATACCTCAAAATATTTCATAATGAAAAAATTCAAACTTTTTGAGGGAAGTGGTCAAAAACTGAAAATATTGAATATTTCTTTAATACCTCATTTGTACTACAAGTTAAAACTGATAAAATAGACTCATTCCATAATAAACAATTAAAAAATATACAATTTTCTACCTCTACCACCTTCAATTTTAACCAAACTTGGTATTTTATGTAAGTGTTATATAAATATGTCATCTTACAAGTTTTGGGTTGGTAGCTCTAACGGTTGTGGAAATATCGTGTTTTTAAAATAAAAAAAAAAAAAAATCGAAAATTTAACAAAAGTAGTCGTACTTAATCGTCCATATATTTTTAACGGTTAAAGAGCTACGTGATTCATTGATAACGCATTTTAAAGACTCTATTGTCCTGCTTTAAATCAAATAAGCCAAGATAAAATTTATTGAAGTCAAAATAAATTTTTTTCAAAATCCGCATTTTAAAAAGCTGTATTTCAAAAAACTGGTTTACTAAAATTTTTAAAAATATGTATGTTAACAATAAATTATTCTTCTATACCGTCACCAAATCCCTATGCGGTACTCCTGCATGTTTCTGAGTTAACGGCCGTTAACTTTTTTCACATATTTATTTATAACTCAGGATGCCGTAAGAGCTGTACATAGGGATTTGGACACGGCATAGGGAATTAATTAAATTTATAATTTACATATATTTTTTTAAAAATTTAAAAATTTTTTTTGTCATGATGTCTTTCCTTAGTTGGATGCATTTTGTTGGTATTTTTGACAAATGTTTTTTTTTACTATATTTGGGTACTGTCTTCCTTTGGTAGTGTTTCACGTTTATTTGGAGTAAGTTTTTGCGAATTGTTTACTTAAAAACGCTAAATTTTGTCGCCAACGTACGATTTGATGCCCCAATTTGACTAACCGCCGATTTTTTCAATTTAACAAGCTTAGCTGCGGTCAAACTTTTTGGACATCCTGTCTTTTTTTATCCCGGCTGATAAAACTTCATTTTCAAATCCTTTGAATATGGAATATTATTATTGCTACGTGGTACTTATTTATTAAGGAAATGATGTAACTCTTCATTTTTAGGATACCGTCCGAGCATGTCATAGACAATTTTTCTTAAACTGTTTTGTTCAACCACTTTCATTTTGAATTTTTTCATTTTTGAATATTTACAATAATGCCTACGAGTACAAGATTTTATTGACATGCATTTTGAACAAAAAAAAACATGTCTACTTTGCAGTAATTTATATTTAAATTTTATCCATTTACGTAGTTGGCATAGGTTAATGGTTTGATCAGGTATATGACTTAATTAAAAAATTTTCGACCCCTGTTGAAACTGACTTTAAATGCCGTTTATATCTCAAGGTTTTATGAATTGAGAGGAACGATGGACAGAATTAGTACGATGTTATTTGTGGTGTAATAGTTACCGCGTTGGATTGTTACACAGATGGTCCTGGGTTCGATTCCTGGTGTCGACAACATCAATTTAGAAAAATAATATGAATGAGTTTTCTATCCCTAATTTATATAGCACTTAACCCCACCGAATTAAAATAATGAATCAGGGATATTAACCAAAAAAGCTGCAATAAGTTCGCCAACTCTCCACCAGGTGGAGAGCAACTACTGTTCTTATCATCTCGCGCAATAACAGTGTTGCCATGTTTTAAACCTTTCAAAAGATGGTGTCATTTTATACAGTTTGAGGTATACCAAGTTGATGTCAGCACATCAGTAACTGGATACGAACAGCACAGACTTATACGATATTGGCGTACATTTTTTGAATATGTATGTTTCATTCACAATTATGTTTGAAATTGGCTAGCGTGAACTGAGTTTCTTCGTAAAAAGCCCCTCCAAAACAAAAATACATTTTAAAAATATTAAACTAAAAAATTGTATGAACTTTTAAAATTTTTTGCAAAATTTAAGTATTTTTTTTGGAATTTTTTATATTGAGTAAATTTTGATGAAGTGCAAAAACATTTTAATTTTTTTCATTCCTAGCGGGCACAGCGTCAGTTTTTTCCAAACACATTTCACTTTGTGACAACTAAAGCGCTGTATCAATTCAGGCCAAAAGTACGATACATGGAATACAATGGAATAATGAGAATAAAGCGAAAAGCCATCAAAAAATGTTAAGGACTTTACATTTTGTGGAGCAAACAAAATTTTCATAACCTCACAAAGCATCATTATATATTATAAGAATGGAGCAAAAGCAAAATTGATAATTAATAGGTTTTTTTGTTAAAGATCTGCCTGTTCAGGAAGCTCTTGCTTTTCTAAAACTTCGGGTTCTGATGCGATCTTTAGCCAGATCGAAATACTATTATCAGCCTAGCTAATATGTTTGATTTGCGTTATTAAAATTAAAAATAACATAAAAATAATCTCGATGTATAGAAAAACATAAAACTAATAAAACTGTAAAAAAAATATATATTTCATTTTGGAATTGTCAGGTTTGAGATCATAATTTAAATGTTACTATTATAAATGGAAAACACTAATTGCTAATAAATGCAAGAGAAAGATAAAAAAAATCTTGTGTGGATCAGCGCTAGAGGATGTGCCGCACTTTCGACCAACTACTAAATTGACCTCATTCTAATGTCAATTTAGTAGTTGGATAAATTTAAACCGCTTGTAGTTAAAAAACTAATTGTTTTTTTTTTTTTTTAAAGTATTTTAATTTATAACACAGTATAGACTATAAATTATTAATTCACTTTTTGTTGAGAGCCAACGGACCGTGATTTTCTATTTGGCGTATTTTATGCGTGATTACTCCAATCATGCTTGGGACGACATTCATGTAAATTTTTTTACACTGTTTTTAATTTTTTTCTTCAATTCTACAGTGCATTTGGCTTCCTCACCATTTTTATACACTTTTTGGGATAACAGACCTCAAATGTCCTTAATTGGACATGCTTTTAGGAAATTTGGAGGATTTGCGTATTTCGGTACAAAAGTTATGTTTTTTGCATTTAGCCATTCTAACGTCTTTTTGGCATAATGACAGCTTGCTAAATCTGGCCAAAATAATATGTCGTCTTTCGAGTATCTATCTCTGATAAATTTGTCCAGTTTTACAAAACATTTATTACTGTAAACTTCAGCGTTTGCAGCCATAGCTTTTGAATCCTGGATGTAAAGTTGTGATAGTATAACTTTTGCCGAAATGGCTGCCCACACTAGCACTTTTGGTTAAAACTTCGCTTTGGCTAAATACCGTACCCTGTCGGGAGTTTTTTTCAAGTCATCAGAATAAAATCCAGAATTAATACTTCCGTTGTTCCAAGCAAAAGAAAAGTATTTTTCATCATCCAAAATTATTTTTTATAAATATTATCAAGTTTGTTTCCTAAGTCTTTTGTTTTTCAGTTAATATCTCAGTTTAGAAACGGTAATGCCAAGCCATTACTTTTCGGACTAGCACTAATGACACCAGCTTACTCTCCTCATTTCTTTAATATAAAGAATAAGCACTTACAAATAACTAGTTAATTTTCCCATTATTTCAATACAAAAAATAATGCGTTACCACCCATAAGTACTTATTTTAAGTATTATCTTAAAAATAATGTCAATATTACATGAGCCAGAAAAAAACTAAAAGCTTTTTATGTAAATAAAACATTTTTGGTCTTAAAAGTTTAGTATCGTCATGGTGCTTGTTATGAAAAGACCCTAGCCACGTATTCGATTACAAAGAATACAAGAATGGAGCAAAATTTATGATTAATAAGTTTTGTGTTAAAGCTCTGCCTTGTATAGAGGCTCCAGCTTTTCTAAAGCTTCGGGTTCTGATGAGATCTTTAGCCAGATAGAAATACTAGTACCAACCTAGCTAATATGTTTCATTTGCTGTATTTTTGTAAATATACGGAGGTTGAAAGCTCGTTATAAATTAAAAATAACTTTAAAATAATCTCAATGTATATGTAAACAAAAAAACTTATAAATCTCAAAAATATATTTTTAGTTATGCGCCCCGGTAGGCTAGTTGGTAGCGTGCTAGCTTATCAGTGCGGGGGTCTGGGTTCGATTCCCACCAGAGGCATTGGTCTGTGTTCGCTACAACGAGCCGATAGCCATCGTTGCTAGTGCTCGGTTAGGGTAATAGTGTATAATTTGTAATTATATAATTATTAATAAATAAAAAAAAAAAAAAAAATATTTTTAGTTTTGCAAATTTAAAAGAATTTAATATTATTTCCTGCAAATAAGTAACCTTAAACTCAACTAAATATGATTAAACCGGAAAAATGTGCATAATCGCTTTTTTGTTTTTGTGTATTTTTATATTTTTTGGTGGTGTCATAAATACAATGAGATCCATAATTTAATGTGGCTTTAATCAAATAGCAAACTTAAACATCGGCTAACAAACAAAAGGTTATTCATGTCAAAGAAAAAGAAAAATTGTTGTGCCATGTGAATATAAAAAATTTTATAAAAAATACCGAAAGTACTTTCTGACGAATTACAAATAACTTTTGTACCCCTGTGATTCTCAACATTAAATTTGTAAATCGTCACCTAAAGTCCAAAAGGCCGTAACTAACAAAAAATTAAAATTTTACTTTTTGATTGATTGCGCTGTAGTTAACCAAAATACAACTTCACACAAAATTTTACACTTGTACCAAAAATACCAATTTTATTAATTAAAATCAAAAGGCCCTAACTGCAATTTCAATTCATTCATTAAGCAAAAAGTCGTGTAGTCCAGTGTTTTTCCCTTTATGGAATTATTTCTACTGTTTTTTGTTGAACCAATTTAATTTAACTTTATTTTCTTGAAATAAATTAAATAATTTTATCAATTTTTCTCGAAAGTTTTTAAATAGTTGAAAAGTGTTTGTTTAAAAAAAAAATACAATAAATAGAGAAAAATACATAAGTTGACTGAGAACTTTTTCAATTACTTCCGAAAAGCTATATTTTTTGTCTAAAACTTTTGTTTTATTTTTTGCAAAAATGTTTATATTGGAGCATTTTGGTTTCAGAAAAATCGAATACAAAAGGCCGTAAATAACATTACAATGTTAGGTACCTAAAAACTACTATTTTCCATGAATTCTTTTCTCAGAAACAAATCCGTCTTTGTTGCTTACACATAATTCTAAAATTTGGATACTAAGCTTTTAGTAGTTTTTTATTTATAATGTTTTTTGTCTCTCCTAAGCTAAAAATTGTAGTTACGGCCTTTTGGATTTTAGTTGACGATATGTTGTAAGCAGAGATGCAAGTCAAGTGTCGCAAATTCAATTCAAATAATCTTGCTAACTGCAATTTAATTACGTTTAATTTGATTCTATTCACAGAATTATTATTAAAACTAAAAAAAAAAGTTTTTATATATTCCCGTTGATTTTTTCGAGAATTTTACTTGCGAAACTATGAAAATCGGTAAGTCAATGCTATTCTTTGCTTGAATTTTTAAAGCATATCATTATTTATTTTTTATAGCTGACCAGGCAAACGTTGTTTTGCCTTCAAATTTTAATTGTAAGGCTATATAGCTAATATAGAACCCTAGATATTTAATATTAATATTAATTTTGTATATGAGCTAAATAATCACTTTGTATGGGACCTGCCATGCCCACTGGTATGATCCCACCCAATTTTCCCATGACTATTCATAATATAATCAACGTGCACAAATTTCTAAGACTCTGGCTATTATAGAACTGTAGATATATGATATTAAATATTTACTTTGTATGGGAGCTGACACGCCCACTGGTCCGATCACGCCCATTTTTCCCATGACTATTCACATTAACAAATAATCAACGTGCACAAATTTCTAAGACTATAGATATAAAATATTTACTTTGTATGGGAGCTGCCACTCCCACTAGTCCGATACCGCCCATTTTTTTCCTGATTATTCAAATCAGTAACATATGGGATACTGCAATGTTTCAAAACTCTTGCTATCACAATAGTCAAGATATATGATGTTATTCAATTTATGTGGGAGGGGCCACGCCCAATTGAAATATATATAGCCGAAAACCTAATTTGGACTATAACATTTCAAATGAAACCGATTTGGGCCAAATCGGTTGGATAGTTTTAGAGTATATAGAGGACAAACATAGAAACATTGTATTTTATATGTATAGATTTATATATACAGATAATATTTATTTTTAATTTGAATATCATATGCATGTCATTGCTTTCTATCTGTAAAGCATTACCATGATTTTTTTTTTTGCACCGATACCATTTTAATATTGTATTCCGATTCAAATTCCTTTTAAATTATTAACCGATACCTTCAACATTTGTTAAAAAGTCCCAACTTTGAGCAGCAACTAAATGCAAACTTTAACGAATTTTCGAAAAGGAAAAAAAAAATACGTAAACTCTACATTTAACAGCAGAATATAAGTACCAAGTTCAATGAAATTTTAAAGACCATTATCTGAAAGATGTGTTGAAAGTTTATAAAACCTCCCCTGTATTTAAAATTTTTTTAAAAGATTCAGTTGTCTGCCATTAATGCTTTAACAAATCTTCCAACGTTTTTAATATAGTCTCCATAAAGATTTTAAAATTCTCTGTTCTTCAATATTAAAATTTAATCATATGCAAATATACAAATTTACCGTTTTGTATAAAGTAACGGTTTTATATGAGCGTATTTATAATGATATAAATCCTTATTTATTGTTCAGAAGAATTACAATTTTTTACAATATTTTAGTTGAATTTTATTAGTAGTATTGGTTTGTAATTCTTTTTACCTTATGGCTGTTAGTATGGAAATGTTATCTTGTAACTTTTTTTTAATTATGTGATTTTTATTGTACGTTTGCCATATACACTCAGAGAAAAAAGTTTCATCATATTGATGATATTGTTATATAAATCGTTTGTCATCAATTATTTATTATATATATGGAGTTTTCATATATGATATGATGAAGAGTTTCATAAAAATGTATGACAAATGTTACATAAATCATCATCGTTTCATAAAAAAGTTTCGTAAACCTTGTGATCATATTTTTGTTTGTTTTCCTGCTAATTGAAATTTGGAATTTCTATTTGAAATCATCAATAGAAATTAAGAATTTTTATTTGAAATTAACAAAATGTAATTTGTAATTTAGATTTTCTATTTAAAATTGAGAAACTTTAATAACATCAATTGAAAGTCACAATTTTTAATCAGTTGATGTGTTCTAAAATTAGCATGGAATTTTGAGAAGATAAATTAAATTTTTATAAATTTCAGTGGAAACGGAAATTCATAACATCAATTAATGTTTTTAAATTCAAAATTAAAATTCTAAACTTAATTTATTTTCGCAGAATTTTAATAAAAATTTGTATCAATTATTGTTTTATAAATTTAAATTTGAAATTTTGAGTTTTAATTGACATATTTTGAATTACAGTTGCAAAAATATTGGATTTTTAAAAAAATGTATTAAAAATAAATGTTCGTCATCGGCGGTAGCATTTATTGTATTTCTACGTACGCTACCAAAGAAATTGATGAGAGCCAATTCATAAAAATTTATGAATTTGCTTCATCATATTAAAAAATCGTCTTACAACTTTTATTAAGCATTTCATAAAAGGCTACACTAATAGATATAAATCTGTAAAAATGGCCAAAAAAAAAAAAATCTAATAAAAATTAGTTAAAAATTACCTTGCAGAAAACACTGCTAAAATTAGCAGATTTTTTTTTTACTAAATATTAGTAATATAAGAATAGCAAAAATAAAACTGTTGAATTTACAAATATTTAGTTATATTTGAAAGTAACAAAATTATCTGCTGAAATCAGCAAAAATATTTACCAAAATTTAGTAGACAAAAAAATCATTAAAAACTGTGAAATTTTTAGTTTTTTTTTAATGCGAATAAAAGTCTGCCCTTATGAAATCAGCAATCTAAAAAATTTTAGCAAATTTTTTGTGTTATATGCATTCTACTACATTTAAATTAAAAATAGCAAACATTTTGTTAATATTACAGTTTTTGTGTGCTATTCTGAGTCTACAAATATTTAGTAAAAGTTTTTGCTAATTTTACAGAGTAAAATGCTGTTTGCAGTAAAATTCACATCGAATAAAACTAAAATTTTGTAAAGTTTGATATAATATTTATTAAAAATAAAAATTATGTTTTTTCGACCTTTAAAGCATTATTTTTATTAAAAATAAAATTATGTTTTTCGACCTTTAATTGTGCAATGAAAATGAAAATTATTCAAGTTCGAGGCCCTACTCTATATTTCTTTATTAGGATATTGTCCAAACAAATAATCTATAGAGTTGTTGTTATCAAATTTATTAATTTACCACTTTCAGGAATGTTTTGATAAATCTATTTCGGGAATCTATTAGGTTCCCATCATCGGAACACGTTTTGAAAGAAGTGACAATCTCATGCAAACATCAAACATTAATATAACCTAGTTATTCCACTAAATGAGAACTAATATATGAGCTTGAAGTTAAAGATTATCACCATTGATCAAACATAAATTGAAAACTTGTTCTTTATGTGCAAGCTCTACCTTTGGTAGATTAGATTATATTAGACTATAGTGGCACTATGCACCGCGACCAGAAGTTGGTATTTTGTGCTGCCAGCGAATACACCTATAGGTTCAGGCTCCCTACGAAGCCAACTATCCTACCAGGTAAACAGTTCCAAACGTCCGATGGCGTCACTATTCGACCACCAAAATAACGCACCCTCCTGTCGGAGAGCCTCGGACATTTGCAGAGAACATGCTCTGAGGTCTCGGGTTCCAATTCACAAAACCTGCACGTATCCGTAGAGGATCGTCCCATCTTGTACAATGCATACCTAAGGCCACAGTGTCCCGTGAGGTAACCCGTTACGGTCCTTAGTTCGCCCCTTGTCATAGACATACAATAGGTAGATATACAATAGACGCTTTTTGTTTTTATTATCCTTTTATTTTTACACTTTAAAAACAAGATGTGAAGGGGTAATAAACTAAGACCGTAGTTTGTCTTTTTTACAAGTTTGATATAAATTTTATTTAAAATAAAAATTATGTTTTTTCGACCTTTAATTGTGCAATGAAAATTATTCATGTTCAAGACCATACTCTATATTTCTTTATTAGGATATTGTTCTAACAAATATTCTATAGAGTTTTGTTTTCAAATTTATTAATTAACCACCCAGCCAGAAAAATACGAACGGCAAAGCATTGGCCCAGTGCTTTCAACGGTGGTATGATAACACCGGGCAGGGCTTAACCGTTTCTTTTTTAAAACGTTGGCAAAGCACTGGCAATAAGCGCTTTGCCAGTACAGAAATCAAAAGCGAACAATAAAGTCCTACTTAGTAATTCACTTCAGTAAAGAGTTGTATTATTTCTTATTGAATTATTATTTGAACAGAAATAACAATAGGCTTGCTTCAGCTAAGTTAAATACAAAATAACTGAATATTTTTTTTATCAAGTTATTTTTGTGATAAGTTAGCACAATTTTACTAAAGAAAGAAATTTGAAAATAAATTTGTTAAGTAAGATTTTAGTACAAAAACTATACTTTGTGCTGACTATAATAGGAGACCTTAATATGCTTAACTTCAAATCATAAATTGCAATTTGGTTTGAATTTTTCCACTCTTGTAATTTTAAATTTTATAAAGGTATAGATTAGAAAAGTTTTTAAATACGATTTGAGTAAATACTTATTATACACTCAAAAAAAAGGCAGTAAAGTCAGCATCATTTTTTCTGGGAGGATACTTGCAGAAAAATTGCTAATATCAGCAAAAAATTTGCTTAATTAGCAATTTTTCTACAAGGATCGTTTGAGCAAAAATGTTGCTGACTTTATTGGCTTTTTTTATTGTGTGAATTTAATTTCAATACCATATGCTTATGGTTTGTTGATTTTAAATTCATTTAAGATTTGAAAAAAAGAATTAAATTTTAAAGTATGTAAAATAAATTTAAAAAATACTATTCATTTGTTATTTTTATTAAAACCTGCAAACTTATTTAAAAACAAGTACATGCATTAAATTTCGTTTGTACAAACGATTGTAAATTTAGTAAATCGAGCACTAGCAAAGCACTTTTGGCCAGCGTTGAGAAAGCGTTGTGAACAAGGGATGTGCCACTGTTTTATTAAGTTAACAGTTGTATATTTTGTAAATAAGTTCTGGCAATGCACTTTTTGCCAATGTTGGGAAAGCGTTCTAAGTCAGTACTGTGCCAGTGCATTTTTATTTTTACGGTTGTAAATTTTGTAAATCAAGTCTGGCAAATCACTATTTACGAATGTTGGCAGAGCGTTCTAAGCCAGGGCTGTGCCAGTGCTTTTATTATTTTTGCTATTGTAAATTTTGTTCATTAAGCACTGGCAAAGCATTTTTTACTAACGTTGGCAGAGCGTTGTAAATCAGTGCTTTGCCACCACTTTATTTGTTGGATCTTTGGCAAACAGTGCTCTGCCAGTGCTTAGTTTTTCAGACCATTGGCAATTTCTGGCTGGGCACTTTTAGAAATGTATTGATAGATATATTTCGGGAATTTTTTTTTAAAGATTTATTTTGCTGTTCTTATTTTATTAATATTTAGCAAAAAAATATGCTATATTTAACAGTTTTTTTCAGCAAGGTCAGTTTTAGCTAATTTTTAGTATCTTTTTCTGCTATTTATACAGGTTTATTTCTATGAGTGTATGTAACTACTGCATATCTATGAAACATTTCATAAATATAATGAAGCTTGCCTTAAATTCGAACTTTTTTGAAACAGCTTCATCGTATTAATGAAGAGTTACATTGAACGAAAATCAGTGAAGTTTATCATCACATTTATGAAGATTTTTATAAATATGATGAATCTTTTCCTTTGAGTGAACAACAAGTTTATGTTTATTGTTTAATTTTAAATCTGAGTTATAAATAATTTTTATTGTTATTGAACACCTTTTAAAGCGCACATAAATTCATTGACCAATTCATTTTAATGGTAAACAAAAATTAATTTTAATTTGCAATGCCTTATAAATTTGGAAATGTGGTAAATTTAACAAGATTCACCGTTGTTTTAAGGTATTTTATTAAGGACGGGCAAAATATCAAAGATCAGAGATAGAAGTGGCTCGATCAACAATAAGTGAGTCCAAAGTGTATGGTTCTCTATAGAATGAGCCGAAATATATTACTTTCAACGCCAACTGTCCATCGAAATAAAATTAACAGAAATTCCGAGCATACTGCGCTAGTAGTTTTTTCTGCAAGATATACATTTTAGTAGCTTTTTCTGATATCTTTACTGGTTTATTTCTTTGAGTGTATCGATGTTTCGGTAATACCGATTCTTAATAAAATACCGTAACCGATACGAAAGATGAAACAAACAACAAATATTTACCAAACCCGTTATTCGATTTGGTTGGCAACCTGGCTTAAAGAGCTTACAACATTTTTTTTTTTTTTTTAATTTTCAAAAAACAACTCTCCCCACATCCAAAGATTTTGGGCTGTATCCGCCATTGGGAAAAACCACATATATGTATGCCCCATCTATAGGGGTTTTCTCCCGGCCCGAAATTGCAGGGAATGTAGTCGATTTTCCACTTCCCGATTCTCGGGAATTTTGGTAGGCATTCCCTGGAATAAAAAAAACACTAAAATAACCATATTTGCTAAACTATCCACTTCCCGATTGCCGAGAATTTTGGTCGGGATTCCCTGGAATTAAAAAAAAAAAACGCCGAAGTAAGCATTTTTCCTAAACTAAAAATCTCATAAAATAGCAAAAAATCAGAAAATCATGAATTTTTATACCTATTTATGTAAAATTTCGAGAAAAATTCAATAATCAATATAGACTTTACTCTGGTACATAAATGCTGGTACATATTTTAAACAGTTCTTTGAAACAGAAGAATCAATTTCTAAATAGGAAACAGCTGCTTTTCTCTTAAAATAACAGTTCAAGTACTCTAAAAATACCGCTTGTAATGTTTGTCTGCTTCTTATAACGATTTTGGTAAAATTTTCTTTTGGGTAAAAAAAATATATATCTGCTGCATAAAATATATTTTTAAAGTTTTTTCACTTTAAGTTTATTTTGAAACCTAGATCATATAAGGGTTAATTTAGTTCAGAATATTTTGTTTATGAATTTAAAGAATTGCTTTAGCCAAGTTTGAAAAAAAAGAATTTAAATATTTTTGTTCAAATATATACAAATTCCCTCTCCTTTGATCTCAATGCGGCACGGTAACGTTGTTCAATTTGTCCAACATTTTTGGCACAGAATCTTCAAAATTTGTGTTTTAATATTTTAGGTCACGTTTCTTAAAATTCAATAGTATTTAAAAAAATCCCTCATAAAATTCAATAGTAGTAAGCAAAGCTTTGATTTTTTTTTGAAAATTGATATAAATAAGTCTGGGGTCATTTGGGGCCGCAGGTCCACATGGGCTAATGATGTTCGAACAATTTTTTATTTCAACCTTGAGTAATAATAAAATAAAACAACAGAAGTCACAAAAGTAGCTGATTTTTGATTTTAAATATTTTATGACAACAAATAATCCGTGTTATTGCCAAAAAAAAAAAACGCAATTTCCTTGAAATCCGTAAAAAGCTAATCGTTGCCCTACCCAAGTGTAGCAGTAGAAATTTTAAAATTTTTTTAGTTTCAGTTTCTAAGATATTTGAAACATGTCCCTGTAGTGCAATTCTCAATTTTATTGATTTTGTTGAAGAAATTTTGTTAAGATTTTAAAATTTAGATTTGAAAAATACCCCAAAAATTGTGTCCGTTTTTGACATCACCTTAGGAACGGTTATTAACATCCAAAAAAAAAACTTCTTGCATATCTTACAATTTTGAGTATTTTAAATAAAAAAATTATATTACAGTAATCAATTTCAAAACAGTTTAAGGTGTGTGCTTGGATTTCTCGGTCAAGTAATAATTGGCACATTTGTGATCTGGTGCAGTATTTATTACTGTGCTAGTTCTTAACCGATTTTGAATTTTTATAACTTTTTGAGTACATAATTTCGTCTTTATTTAGATTAATTTATCAACTGGAATAAAAACTTATAACAATATTTAAAAAATTTTGCAAAAACTGAAAAAAGTATTTTTTGCCCATATAAACACACACAGAGAAAAAATTAGCTATTTGAGTTCAGTTATTATGACTCAAATCCGGTTATTACTAATTTAAGACTGTTGGCACAACTTAACATTAGTTTTCACAACAAAGTTCGGTTAATTCAACTGAATTCTAGTTGCAGCAACCCAAAATATTTAAAAAATCTAATGTAAATATCTTTGTAACTACTAACTGAATTTATAAGTTGCTATCATTAATATAGACTTTTCAATTCGGTTGGCACTTTATTTCTCTGTGTGCACAGTTTGAATTTTAAATAGATTTTCGGCCCAATTTTTCTTTAACCGATTGGCACCAAACTTCATATATATATATATCTTTTTATATAGACACCAAACAAACCTGACCCATCCTTGCCCAAAAATCGCATTTTGAAAAAAACTCCATACAACCAACAACGCCTCTAATGAATATATATAAACTTTTTTCGTCGGGTAGTCTTGTTTCTATTATAACTTAGCTTAAGTTGATTTTATAAAATTGAGGTAAATTTTTTTTTAAATTTTAAAACTGCCATTTCACTTTTGAGTACAGGATGAAAGCCAATGAAATTTCTCGGTGCACAATTTTGAAAAAAAAAAAAATTTCGGACCCCATTCACAATAAATTCCTGGCCCTGAGGCACAGAGAGGTAGAATATTTTATTCTACTATACAAAACAAATTTAAAAAAATTAATATTTTAGAGTTCTTTTAAGTAAAATAAACGTTTTAAAATATTGCTGAATTAGCAGTGATCGTTAAATTTGAATATATTTAACTTTTTCCTTAGAAAAATAAGCTTTCACTATCAAAACCTTAACCCTCTAACGGGTAAGGCTGCCTCAGGGCAGTCTTCATAAAATTTACCACAAATGCGTCAAATGAACGTTTTATAACACAGTGCAGCATTTTTAAGGTCATCGTTTGGTTCCTCCTTCATACCCGTTTTTTTTGAAGTGTATATCGAAACTAAAAAAAATCCGCAAAGGACTTGGCCAGATTACATCGAAATTTTTTTTTTTGGACACCCTAAGTTTTTGCACCCAAACATGATTTTTTTAAAAAAGGAAAATTTTTATGGAATCCATATATCATAAACCGTTCGGAATTTTGTTTTTATGTCTTTGGCAAAGTTGTAGATCCAAACCAAAGCAAAAAAATTCTCATATGGACCGACCCAAAAAAAATTGCATCCACTGCATCAAAATTGCAAAAAATTGGGAAAAAATGCTATTTTTTTATGATTTTTTCATGATTTTGTCCTGAAATGGCTTAAATACTGGGAATTTAAGAAATCTTTCTTCAGCTAAATTATATCTAACAACAATATAAACAACTCTCTAGTACATGTCATCTTAATACGAACATTCCTTAACCCTAGAAAGCACATCTTTTTGCTCACACTTATTTTGCATAGCCAATGTTTGTCGTTTCGACAAAGAAAGACTATATAGGTTAATGCCGTTTTTGTTGTTACTTGTTTTCAAATTTACTATTTAAACATTTTATTGTTGTAATGCTGATATGTTTTTGAAAAAATGAATATATTTATTTTATTAATAAAAAGTAATTATTTTATAACGCAATTAACAATTTCAGGTAGAACTGGGTTTTTACAACACCCTTTTTAAAAACTTCTTAAAAAATGTTTCTGAGTGGGTGTGATTGTCATGTGTGTTTTATCTTCGTGTTGCGGTTTTTAGGTGGAACTGGGTTTTTACAACACCTCATCTTCCTAAACAGGATTTTAAAATTGGATTTTAAAGTTTGGCTATTTCCATATTATCATAAAAAATAGCATTTTTTCCCAATTTTTTGCAATTTTGATGCAGTGGATGGAATTTTTTTGGGTCGGTCCATATGAGATTTTTTTTGCTTTGGTTTGGATCTACAACTTTGCCAAAGACATAAAAACAAAATTCCGAACGGTTTATGATATATGGATTCCATAAAAATTTTCCTTTTTTAAAAAAAATCATGTTTGGGTGCAAAAACTTAGGGTGTCCAAAAAAAAAAAAATTTCGATGTAATCTGGCCAATTCCTTTGCGGATTTTTTTTAGTTTCGATATACACTTCAAAAAAAAAACCGGGTACGAAAGAGGAACCAATTTATGTGTTGCACTGTGTAATTAGAAATTAATATATTCCGATAGAAAACTAAATTTTCTAAATATTTAAAAAAAAATAGTTTTAAAAATCTAAAAAACCAACTTAAGCTGACTAAAAATTCTTTATAATAAAATATAAGTAAGATTGAAGCTTTATCTTTAATAACAAGTCCTTACTTTAGTCCACGGACTCACAGGATTTTATCAGGATTCCTCTAAAGGACATCGTCTTAACTTATAAACTAATAGACGGATTTTTATGAAATTTTGCAGAAAGAAGACATTAATGCCCATATTTTGTATTTCCCCTGCGTTCAACGATTCACCTACTCCAACACATATGCTAATTAAAAAACATGTTATTTTATAAATCACTACGTCACCGCATTGTTCTCAACACTGAACTAATACGTTATCACCTCAATTGTCAAACCATTGCGTTATTATGGTTTCCTACATACAGGACAGTACTAAACTAATAAAACAAAAAGTTGAGAAAACCAGGTTTTTTATGATCTGGTAACTCCATCAGCTGTGATTGTGAATACAAATGTAAATACAGCTGATAAAAATTTAAAACCAAATTCAAGTTTGTGTTTATAGCTTTTTTCATTTGTTTTATTTAAAATTAACATATTTTTTTTTTGATTGTGATAATAAAAAAGCAATTTTTTTGTTTTATTAAAAAATATTACAAGTGGTAAATTGTTAACATTATAAACAATGTTTGCACTCTGGTATGATTTGTCATCCTCTTCGGATGATGAATATGTTGTTGTGCTTTAACAGCTTCAGTCAAATGTTCCAAGGCAACGGACATCTTTTTCATTCTTCTTCCGTTTGCTGCTCAACTAACTTTATCAGATTAGTTCTTTCTCCTTGTTTTGTTTGTAGTCGACGCTTTCTCGGGAGATTGGTAGACTTCTTAGTAAGGTTTGGTGTTTTGTTTTCCACGTTAGCAGAATACGCTTTCATTGACGTTGATGGAAAGCTACGATTGCATTGAAAAGATTATCCACTGTTTGTTCCAATGGAGTAAGTTTGGAGTATTCAGATGGTCCACCACCAGTTTGTCGAATACTTGCTTGTTGTTTGTTCTTTTTCATTCGGCCTCTGTAGTGAGTCCATACCTAAATTGAAAATCAAATTTATTTTCGTTTTTTAGTCTTAATTCGAGAAGTCAGCCACATTACATTGTTTTTTCTTCATATTGAATTTAAAAACTTTGATGCTGTGCTGGTGGGTGGACCAGCACCGTTAAGTACTTTTGCAGTAGCATCCCACACACTATTTACTTTAGCTTTGAATCTTACAAACTTTGGAACTCCGCGTGCAACGTCTGGATGCTTCTCCATTTCAGCTACTAGTAGTTTCAAATTGAGTTGATGTTGTTGGCTTCCTTTTTGCCCTATAATAATAAATTTCTGTAAAGTTTGATTTTAAATAAAATATGTTTGTTTCTTACATTTTTAAGTTGAAATCCGAAAATAAACACAGAAAACTAAAATATTTTTTTTTCTATTTGTGGTTATTTAAAAATATGTAAGCTAACGCTTCAAAAAATTGGGTGTTTAGTTTGACAGTTCAAGTGATAAAAAAGTAAGCGTTGCGTTTTACACAATTGGCTTTTTCAAACATTTGAGTTTAAAATAACGTAATAATCAGCTGTTGCAACGCGACCAGTCACTTTTTTGAACGCGGTGATTTAAGAAATTCAAATAAGGCCAACGGAAGGTGAAGTGAGACGTAGCGTTTTACAAAATAAGGGCATAAGCAAAGCGTTGAAGCTTGAACAATATAAATTGAAGTTTAGATACTTTTTCGCCTAATTTCGCTTTTTCCAAAAAGCGAAAATCCCGATATCTTCTTAAATAGGATCAGAAAAAAAATAGTTTTTCGAGCTTGGTTATATCTTGGTAAGAGAAATATTTTCTGTTCAAAACTTCTCTTTTATATGCATTAGTTTCCAAAATGCACCCCAAAATATTTTGGCTCATATCGCCTAAATTAGGCAACGATAAACAATTTTTTGAAGAACTTATTATTTGTTTTTCGAGTGGAGCACATGGTATGAATTTCGTTGCAAAACATCGTTTGCCAGTTAGAGGGTTAATGAATATTTATTTTGGAAAACACGGGCATGTTCGAAAAATGTCCCTATAGTTGAAAAATGTCCGGAACTTGAAAACCCTTCTCTGGAAATTATCCTGCCTTGCGCCACTTCTGACGTTCAAAGTGTTTAAAAGAAGATTTACGCTGGTTGTTTTTATTTGGTCAAATAAACTGTACTAGCTAATTAAACTACCCACCAAACATTTTTTTCTCTTCTAATTTGGCATGGTCATCTATGAATTTAACATTAGCGGAAGTCATTCTAAATAAGATTCTTTGGAAGTTGTTCTGCCTAAACAACTTCTTGGAAGTTATTTAGTCATAACATATTCCCAGGAAGTTGTTTTGCAGTATTAAAAGCATGATTCCTTCCTTATGACTAGCCAATGTTAAGTTCATCGATGAAAATGCTCGATTAGAATCATTTCTTGGCAGAACAGTTTTTTCCGGGTATATAATTAACTCATTTTATTCCATAAACTCAAATTTGCACTACAATACATTAATATGGCTAATAAGCATTTTCACCAACTTATAACTCAAGTGTTGACATCTTAATGGAACGGAAATTGATAAAAACTTAAACGTTATATGTACCACAACAACATTTAGTTCATGTACATAAATAACAACAATAAATTTAACAAACGTTTTACATACATTTGTAGCACTTACTGGTTAGTACATACGAGTTTGTACTATTTCAATGAGACAATTTTCATTCAATACCCTCAAAAAATAGACTCACACAACAATGTTTGCAATTGATGTGATACATGTATTGTACTTATGTATTACCTGCAATGAAATATATTGCCAAAAACATGTTTTTTTGTGGGGGAGAATCAAATATACATATACTGGAATATATTATTAGGGTAGTGTCAATTTGTAAGGAAAATAAACAAATTAACGGTAATTCAATGTCAAATTAGCCAAAAGGTGTAAAGTAACTCCGCTTCCAAATTTTATGTGCTTTTCAAAGGAATGCAGTATAAGACAAATATAGAGGTAATGGGCACTGACACATCTGTATACGAAAATATGAGATCTTGAAAATAGAAAAAAAAAATACAAAAATGTGCAGAGTTGTACTTACTTAATTGTAATTTCCTTGAAAAGTGTTATATGTACGTAACTTATCAAGGTCGCATTTGAAAGGTTATTAAATTACCATTGATTTGATATACAACATGATTATTTATTCGAAAAGGTCAAAGGTCTCTTTCTTGACCTTTAAGTCGGAAGGCTATATCTTTAAAATCAGCCGTTCTAAAAATTAAAAAAAAAAACAATATGTTAAACATGGTTTCCTTGTCTACAGTTGTGACAAATTTCGAAGTTTAGGTATTTTTGGATCCAGAAATATAAAGCATATTTTACAAGAAATTTAAAACTATGTAGCTAGAAGAGTCCGTTCATGGGTTCCCGCCGATTGCGATAATGGATATGTTATAAACAATCATAAATTAAGAGATCCATGTTTTTTTAACTTATCCAATCTTACATTTAGGGGCTAAAAGTGGGATCAGCAATGACCGCATTTTCTGTATTTTGCGTTTTTTTTTCATATTTTTTCCCAAAAATAATTAAATTTGGTATCTAATGAGAAGTATTTGAAATAAGCATCACCGATATAAAGTAGCATATACGAGCATGCTCAACTTTTCGTGGTACTCGAAAAAAACACATACCTTTTTTGGGGGCTTTTTGTACTATGAGGTATAGTCAGTTCAGGTCCAAAATCCGATATATATTACGCAGAAAAAAATATTTCCCAACTTTTTTCAATTAAAGCGATTTGTTGAAAATTTTAAAAGATGACAACTAAAAATTAATTGGATCAATTAATAATTGCTCAAATTCGCAACTTAACATTTGTTTATACCATCGCTTAACAGAATTTAAAAAAAAAAAACAAAAACAAAATTACATCAACATATTGTTGTTGTTTTTTGTAAATGTTTATGTATTACATACACTCACAATGTTTTTTCCGTAAAGACAACTGAATATACACATTAAATTAACTGAAAATCTGTTTAAAACAGGACTACTTAATTTTCGTTTTAAACAATTGTATTTTTTAGTTTATTTTCAAGTGTTGAAAAATTAATTGACAAAATCCATAAAAACAATAGATTTTCGTTTATTTCAATACTCAATAATATAACAACTTTTTGTTTTAAATAGAAAATTTTAACTGAATATTTTAACTACTACGGAAAGTCCGTTTTTTTTTTGTTTATTTTGTTTATTGAATAACAGACAGGAAGTTGAAAAATATATTTCTTTGTTAATTTAACTGTATATTCCATTGAAACAACTTTACCGATTAAACTTTTAAATAACTTGTTTTTTATGGAAAAGTTCTTGTGAGTGTAGTAATAAAACTTGTATACAAGACAAAGTACGGTCTTGTTTACTCATTGTTTACATCATGTTTTTAAACAAAACAAACAAGTGTGAATATAAAAGGGAGAAAATACAAAAAACGTGTATTGTATGTCTACCAAAGGTAGACCTTGCACATAACAAACAAGTTTTCAATTTATTTTTGATCAATGGTGATAATCTTTAACTTCGAGCTCATATATTAGTTCTCATTTAGTGAGAAAACTAGTTTATATGAATGTTCGATGTTTTGCATAGGATTGTCACTTCTATCAAAACGTGTTCTGATGATGGGAACCTAGAAAATTCCCGAAATAGATATATCAACACATTCCTGAAACAGGTCAATTAATAAATTATTTATAGACTATTTGTTAGAACAATATCCTAATAAAGAAATATAGAGTATGTCCTCGAACTTGAATAATTTTCATTTTCATTGTACAATTAAAGGTCAAACAAATATTTATTTTATTTTTAATACAAATTATATTAAACTTGTGTTTTGAATTAATTTAAAAACGATTTTTATAAATTCTTATTTGGTTTATACCCTTATTAAGTTTAATAATTTAATTTCAGTTTTAATCTTATTGGTTTAAATATGAATATTAATTTATTCTAAAACCTTATCCTAAAATTGATAATGTAATTTTTGAAGGTAAATTTTTTTTACCAAAAATATAACCATTTTTTTAAACAAAAAATTGCTTAAAATAAGTTAAAAATTAATTAAAAAAAAAAAATAATCTGGATTTAACACAAAGACTAATTTCTGTGTGAATTTGTTCACATAAGTATAAAAAAATTTCCTAACTAAATGAGAATTTCATTCCGGTTTAAATTTAATGTTATCAAATTCAAGCAATAAAAAAACATTTAGTATGACAACAACACTGTATCCAATAGTTTTTTGCTTTGGGAGAATGTATACAATATTTATCACTTTTTAATCAAATGAGTTATTATTTAATTGAAAAATAATTCAATTAAAGAGCTATCAATTTCTAATTGAATTAGCAATTTTCGGTGTTGGGCGAATTTCAGCAATTAAAGTTATTGAATCGGTGGTTATCGTGATTGAAATGGTTTTTATTTTTATTGAAATGGTTTTTATTAAGTTTTAGCGGACAAAATGGGTTATGAATAAAAAAAGTTATTTTTAATATTTAAGGAACTTCGCAGTTGTGGGTTTTTAACAAAAAAATTTGAGATTTTTTGAAACAATAAATGTAAACTTAATGTTGAGTAGTATAATCAAGCGGTAAACTCCGTTTTAATAGGTTAGGTCAAAATAAAAAAAATATTTCAATTTAAATCTTGCATTGACTCAAACAATTTTTTGAGTGTATTTTAACTAACAGACAGATGAAATCATTTTTGAAATTACATTATTTATTGTTAATATGTCGAAACTAAAAGCTAATAAAAAATGGCAAAAAATGACGAGCACTCCAAATTTTATATGCAAAAAGTTATCTGGTTTGGGTTGTCATATTGCAGCCCACGGGGTGTTTGGAAAGTTCAAAATCAGAAGCTCAATATTACATAATTTATGCCTGTTTGAAATTTCATTGCAATCGGACTACTAAGTAAGAAATGGACAAATTATTTCCAAAAATGTTGTGATATATCCCAATATGCAGCTGCGGTCATTAAAATAGTAGTGCTTTAACGATTGTTCTTTGTTTTGACATATATAAATTTTATTTCCGTTTTAGATCATTTGAATTTTATTTTGTCAAATATACTTTATTCTCTATTTTGAAAAGTGCATTTTATTAAATACACCCTACGATGATATACATAACTTTGATTTTCAGTTTACTGCATTAAATGTAATCGGTCATAAAAATAGTACACTTAGAATACTATGTAGGTAAAGACCACTGCAAATGTAGTTAAAAGCAAATGAAATTTCACTTAAAGAAAGGACGACTTACATTTCAGTAAATTCAACTAACATTGTCATTTCTTTTTTAATGTTCAAAAAATTACTAACAGTTGTAGTAAAAATTAACCACATGGTAGTAAAAAATAAACAAACATTTTTTTATGTTTTTAAATAACAAATGTAAAAAATGAATGTAAAATCATAAAACAGTCATTTGATGTGGTTTGTTTTTTTAAATAAACTACAAGGTTAGTAAACATTTTAATTTGTTCTACAAATGACTGACATTTACATTAAAAATAAAGAAACTCTATTACAACCCAAACAACTAGATATTTTTAAAGCAGAAGTTCCCTGAGTGTAGTATAATTTATATAAATTTTAAACTTTTTTACTAGAAATTAGTAGTATCCGACCGAACTCACTTTTTTTTGACCGAAGCCGTAGCCGAACTTCAGCCAGATTTTCAATGTTCGGCCGAAGCCGTAGCAGAAGCCGAACTTTTAAATTTACTTTTTAATCTGAATAAACATGAATAAATCTCAATAAAAAGCGAATTTACAATTTTCTTTCAAAAATATGAAATAATGACTTTTAATTATTTTAATGTTGTCTTTTGAAAAACTGGCCATGCTTGAACTTTGTTATTTTTATTAAAATATATAACGAATTGCACTAGAACTTAAAGAATTTATTCTTAAAATGTACTCAATTTCTTCAAATACACGGAGTTTGGCCAAAATTTGACCGAAGGCCGAACTTAGCCGAACATCACTTTTTGGCCAAACTCCGAAGGCGAATACACGGTCGGAAACTAAAAATTAGTTATTTTTACCAAATTCTTGAACAGAGCCATAAACCATCTATATTTTCACATTTCCTGTTAAATAAATTCGATCTGTATTCGTGGAGAGAATTTCAATGTCATGGTTTCATGGCTTATGAGTTACTTTATGTTATAACATAAATTTTAAATTACATTTAGTTTGGATACCGTAATTGTCTATTAATTAAATTTACCCTATTACCAGCATGTTTAGTTGTTTACAAATTTTCAGACATTTATTGAGTATAACTATGTCCTTTCGGAATTATAAAAATTTCGAATTCTCAACTATTTTGTAATGATAGATGAAAAATTTTATATAACTGTTGAAATTATTTCCTAGTACAACATTCACTTAACAAATTCGGTTGTCTCAACCGAATTTCCTCCAACCGAATTGATTCCGTTGCTACAACCTCGTAAATTCGGTTGTCACAACTGAATTCGGTTGTTGTAACCGAATTGGGGGTTGTGACAACCAAAATCGGTTGCGACAACTGAATTCCGAATCGATTCGGCTGGACAACCGAATGACATTTTAGAATTTTTATGAGAGTGTACTTCAGAAACTATCTTGAAACTACTTTCAGCTTGCAGAAACTAACTAATAAAAATTAATGAAAACCTCTTCGAAGACCTTACGCTATTTTTGACCGATATTGGAGTTCTGGTTCTGACTTGATTAAAGTCTATTTGAGTTCTTGAATGAACAAAAAATTATAATTTATGATAAACTTACATTACTAAGCACTTGTGTGCTTATTTATGACTTTTGTAAATCAGTTTTATCGCTTCTTTGCATTTCGGCAAAAAAGTCATGACAGCGACCTCTTGCGAATAAAAATAAACTACCTTTCGCTGTTTTCTTTGTTTTTAATAATAAAAAAGAAAATCGTACGATTTTATTTTAGATTTTTTCGCCTTTACAAACACTTCTTTAAAAGAGAACTTCCAACCTATGACAAATCCATATAAAATTTATTGGTTCTGATCCAAATTAGCATAACACCGAAATTCAAATCATTGCAATGTATTGCTTCTTTATCTGTTCGTTTAACGCTTTTTTTCTGGGTATGTGGGTACAAAAAATTAATCTAATTTGAAGACACTCAATCAATTCCATTTGTGAGATAACATGGATGTCATGAAATACAAACTAGTTGAAGATAGTGTAACCCCTTAAGTATCTTTTCCATTTTTAAAGTTAAATAGTTGATTTCTATACCGTTCTTCTTTCCTAGGAAAGGAAACCTTATAAAAAGAGTTTACAGTCTTACGATTTGCTTAAATTCTATAATGCGAAATTCAATTTTTTTTTTTAATATTTTTTGGATTCCCTAATAAACATTCATCTATTTTAACTGTAATTACATTTTTAAAGGTCTTTTTAAAAGATTTTCCAATTGCTGGTGATGTCTAGTGAAAAACTCACAACTTAATTGTGATCATAAATAATGGCCTCTTTAAACTCTTGGCTGCCAAAACAACAGCAACAACATCAATAACAATATATCGACAAAAACACAAAAAATAATGATCATGTCAAGGAAGCTTTAGACAGATAGTCTGACAAATACTCCATGTAGTCTTCTTGCTCTATTAGAAATTAAGTAATGTGAGACAAATTTTTATGTGTGACCTAAGTTAGTCGTTAGTAAAAAAAAGCTGAATTTACCAACTTCTTCTACAGTAGGGGTATAACTGTTTTGGGGGGCAAGCTCCCAAGGAGAAACATTTTCGGAAATTTTGTGTTAATAATAAAAACAGTTTTTTTAAGTCGCTTTGGACAAAAAAAACCTCACTCAGAGATTTCTGAAATGCTCTTAATTTTGTTATTCATTCTTTATTAAAATTTTGTTTATTAATTAGTGTACTACTGCACCATTAACAAATATTTTGGAAATAATTTAGCCATTTCTTACTGGCTGACCGGATTGTCATGAAACTTTACAGAGCGATAATCAACGTAATTTCAAGTTTAGATCCATCCGGCTCTGATCAATTAGACTCCAAAGTAGCACACCTTGGGTATTCAAAAAATTTGAGAGCTTGCCAATTTTATATTTATCAACCGATTTTAAAAACTGTAAATTTTTTGTAATCTGCTTGCAATTTTTAACAATACTAATGCGGGTTATCTCTTGAAATGCAAGAGTTATCAACATTTGAAAATAAAAATATCGGATTTTTGCAATAACCTACCTGGTTCCTTTTCCAATTTCGGACGAGCTTGTTTTTTATTTATCGATTTACCGATTTCCAAAACTGAAACATTTTTGTAATCTGCTTGTAATTTCCAACAATAAACATGCTTTCTAATGTGGGTTATCTCTTAAACCATAAATGCATAATGTACCATATATTGTACATACATTTAATCTTACGACAATCCCTCTAATTAAGTGATACCGTTATTTTTAAATTGTTCAAAAGAATATTACTCTTCATAAAAATACCGCTTTAGCTCACGTACAATTTGTTTCAATTGTCAGTTAGCTGCCAAAGTGGGACTATGCACTTTTGCACAAAATTTCAAAAGTGAAAAAGTTTATAAAATATATTATTCGTGTGGAAACAAGTATGTTGGACTTAGTTCTAGCTAATTATAATGAATTTGAATCAAATATGATATATTGTATTAGTTATATGTATAGAATACATAGTGTACAATATATGGTGCACATCAAAAATCGATTAATTTTCCCAGGAAAATTAAAGCCCAATTCGAGTTCAGCGAGCGACTTTACATAACGGTAGCTTGTTCATTTAAGGGTTAAAGTGCAAAAGTTTTAGAAATTTGAAAATAAAAATATTGGATTTTTGAAATAACATACCTAATTCATTTTCCAATTTTTGGCGTGTACTCAGAAAAAAATTGGGTTAATTAGAAATTTGAGTAAAAAATAGTCGAATTCGGAGGCGTCTGGGGGAAAGTTATAACCAATTGGGAAATATATTTTCCATAAAATGCAACAATATGTAGTAGCTTTTCATAAAAATATAAACACTGTGTTCCTGAAGCAACTTTTGATTTTGATGCAAAAGGGTCTTTCTACCTTTTGACCAGAAAGTTACTAAAATCACGTTTTGTTATAATTTACAAATTTAGAGAAATTTTATTTTCAGCGTCAACAGCATATTGCATTGAAGTTATCTTTAGTATAATTAAATAACTTGTTGTTAAAATAACTAACACGTAGGGTTTTCATATTCAAATTTGGAAAAGAAAATATTACAATTCATTTCAAATATTTTATAAAGTTTTAAATTAATATTAAGTTTTAAATAATTTATAATGTCTTAAGTTGATATTATGTGTCAATGCAGTAAATTGATATGTGTTAACTTATATCTACCAAAGGTAGAGCTTGCACATATAGAACAAGCTTTAAATTTATTTTTGATCAATTTGTGATAATTTCTAACTTTGAACTCATATATTAGTTCTCATTTAGTGGGATAACTAGGTTTTATGAATGTTTGATGTTTGCATGGGATTGCCACTTCTTTAAAAACGTGTTCTGATGATGGGAACCTAGAAAATTCTTAAAATAAATCTATCAACACATTCCTAAAAGTGGTCAATTAATAAATTTGAAATCAAAAACTCTATAGATTATTTGTAAGGACAATATGCCTATGGCATCAACAATCTCACGCACTTTTACTTTTCGATCGGCCAACACCATATTGTGGATGTATTCGAGATTTTCGGGTGTATTGACCTCAATTGGCCGTCCAGAACGTTCAGCATCATTTGTACTTGTGCGACCACAACGAAAGTCAGTAAACCACTTTTTTAACCATTGAAATCGATGATGCAGAGTCCACATAGTATTTATCATAGTATTGGTTTGATTGACGGTTTTTTTTTTGCAAAAAATAATGTTTAATGAGTACTCGAAATTCACTTAATTTCATTTTAAAAAAAATCCACGAGGTTGTATGTTTTGAACAGCTGTTAAACGCAAAGTAAATGACATAACTTGCTCAAAATTTTACAGTAGTCTATTAACAGGTGGTACTTGATTTTACAGTAGTCTATTACCAGGTGGTATAACTACTAGGGAAGTTCGAAAAGTCACGGACTTATTGTTCCGCCCTCGTATGTATGGTTTTCTTTAATCGAGAGTGGCCCAATTTTAAACTGCATTTTTTGTTGACGCTGAAAGAAACATTGTATTAGACATAAAAGTAGAGGAGGGAACCATCCTCAATGCAATTTAAATGGCAAGGTTTCGCTAAATTTTAAACAAACTACGAATGTTGAAACTTACACACTTTTTGCATATTTTTCATTTAAAAAAAAAATAAAAAATTCGAATGAACCATTGATTTTTTTAGAATTTCGGGCAAATAAAAACGCAATTCTTTAAGTTATTCCACTGAGTGTCTGCTTGCAAAATATGCAAGATCATACTTTCAGCTTGCAGAAACTAACTAATAAAAATTAATGAAAACCTCTTCGAAGACCTTACGCTATTTTTGACCGATATTGGAGTTCTGGTTCTGACTTGATTAAAGTCTATTTGAGTTCTTGAATGAACAAAAAATTATAATTTATGATAAACTTACATTACTAAGCACTTGTGTGCTTATTTATGACTTTTGTAAATCAGTTTTATCGCTTCTTTGCATTTCGGCAAAAAAGTCATGACAGCGACCTCTTGCGAATAAAAATAAACTACCTTTCGCTGTTTTCTTTGTTTTTAATAATAAAAAAGAAAATCGTACGATTTTATTTTAGATTTTTTCGCCTTTACAAACACTTCTTTAAAAGAGAACTTCCAACCTATGACAAATCCATATAAAATTTATTGGTTCTGATCCAAATTAGCATAACACCGAAATTCAAATCATTGCAATGTATTGCTTCTTTATCTGTTCGTTTAAACGCTTTTTTTCTGGGTATGTGGGTACAAAAAATTAATCTAATTTGAAGACACTCAATCAATTCCATTTGTGAGATAACATGGATGTCATGAAATACAAACTAGTTGAAGATAGTGTAACCCCTTAAGTATCTTTTCCATTTTTAAAGTTAAATAGTTGATTTCTATACCGTTCTTCTTTCCTAGGAAAGGAAACCTTATAAAAGAGTTTACAGTCTTACGATTTGCTTAAATTCTATAATGCGAAATTCAATTTTTTTTTTTAATATTTTTTGGATTCCCTAATAAACATTCATCTATTTTAACTGTAATTACATTTTTAAAGGTCTTTTTAAAAGATTTTCCAATTGCTGGTGATGTCTAGTGAAAAATTCACAACTTAATTGTGATCATAAATAATGGCCTCTTTAAACTCTTGGCTGCCAAAACAACAGCAACAACATCAATAACAATATATCGACAAAAACACAAAAAATAATGATCATGTCAAGGAAGCTTTAGACAGATAGTCTGACAAATACTCCATGTAGTCTTCTTGCTCTATTAGAAATTAAGTAATGTGAGACAAATTTTTATGTGTGACCTAAGTTAGTCGTTAGTAAAAAAAAAAGCTGAATTTACCAACTTCTTCTACAGTAGGGGTATAACTGTTTTGGGGGGCAAGCTCCCAAGGAGAAACATTTTCGGAAATTTTGTGTTAATAATAAAAACAGTTTTTTTAAGTCGCTTTGGACAAAAAAAACCTCACTCAGAGATTTCTGAAATGCTCTTAATTTTGTTATTCATTCTTTATTAAAATTTTGTTTATTAATTAGTGTACCACTGCACAATTAACAAATATTTTGGAAATAATTTAGCCATTTCTTACTGGCTGACCGGATTGTCATGAAACTTTACAGAGCGATAATCAACGTAATTTCAAGTTTAGATCCATCCGGCTCTGATCAATTAGACTCCAAAGTAGCACACCTTGGGTATTCAAAAAATTTGAGAGCTTGCCAATTTTATATTTATCAACCGATTTTAAAAACTGTAAATTTTTTGTAATCTGCTTGCAATTTTTAACAATACTAATGCGGGTTATCTCTTGAAATGCAAGAGTTATCAACATTTGAAAATAAAAATATCGGATTTTTGCAATAACCTACCTGGTTCCTTTTCCAATTTCGGACGAGCTTGTTTTTTATTTATCGATTTACCGATTTCCAAAACTGAAACATTTTTGTAATCTGCTTGTAATTTCCAACAATAAACATGCTTTCTAATGTGGGTTATCTCTTAAACCATAAATGCATAATGTACCATATATTGTACATACATTTAATCTTACGACAATCCCTCTAATTAAGTGATACCGTTATTTTTAAATTGTTCAAAAGAATATTACTCTTCATAAAAATACCGCTTTAGCTCACGTACAATTTGTTTCAATTGTCAGTTAGCTGCCAAAGTGGGACTATGCACTTTTTGCACAAAATTTCAAAAGTGAAAAAGTTTATAAAATATATTATTCGTGTGGAAACAAGTATGTTGGACTTAGTTCTAGCTAATTATAATGAATTTGAATCAAATATGATATATTGTATTAGTTATATGTATAGAATACATAGTGTACAATATATGGTGCACATCAAAAATCGATTAATTTCCCAGGAAAATTAAAGCCCAATTCGAGTTCAGCGAGCGACTTCACATAACGGTAGCTTGTTCATTTAAGGGTTAAAGTGCAAAAGTTTTAGAAATTTGAAAATAAAAATATTGGATTTTTGAAATAACATACCTAATTCATTTTCCAATTTTGGCGTGTACTCAGAAAAAAATTGGGTTAATTAGAAATTTGAGTAAAAAATAGTCGAATTCGGAGGCGTCTGGGGGAAAGTTATAACCAATTGGGAAATATATTTTCCATAAAATGCAACAATATGTAGTAGCTTTTCATAAAAATATAAACACTGTGTTCCTGAAGCAACTTTTGATTTTGATGCAAAAGGGTCTTTCTACCTTTTGACCAGAAAGTTACTAAAATCACGTTTTGTTATAATTTACAAATTTAGAGAAATTTTATTTTCAGCGTCAACAGCATATTGCATTGAAGTTATCTTTAGTATAATTAAATAACTTGTTGTTAAAATAACTAACACGTAGGGTTTTCATATTCAAATTTGGAAAGAAAATATTACAATTCATTTCAAATATTTTATAAAGTTTTAAATTAATATTAAGTTTTAAATAATTTATAATGTCTTAAGTTGATATTATGTGTCAATGCAGTAAATTGATATGTGTTAACTTATATCTACCAAAGGTAGAGCTTGCACATATAGAACAAGCTTTAAATTTATTTTTGATCAATTTGTGATAATTTCTAACTTTGAACTCATATATTAGTTCTCATTTAGTGGGATAACTAGGTTTTATGAATGTTTGATGTTTGCATGGGATTGCCACTTCTTTAAAAACGTGTTCTGATGATGGGAACCTAGAAAATTCTTAAAATAAATCTATCAACACATTCCTAAAAGTGGTCAATTAATAAATTTGAAATCAAAAACTCTATAGATTATTTGTAAGGACAATATGCCTATGGCATCAACAATCTCACGCACTTTTACTTTTCGATCGGCCAACACCATATCGTGGATGTATTCGAGATTTTCGGGTGTATTGACCTCAATTGGCCGTCCAGAACGTTCAGCATCATTTGTACTTGTGCGACCACAACGAAAGTCAGTAAACCACTTTTTAACCATTGAAATCGATGATGCAGAGTCCACATAGTATTTATCATAGTATTGGTTTGATTGACGGTTTTTTTTTTTGCAAAAAATAATGTTTAATGAGTACTCGAAATTCACTTAATTTCATTTTTAAAAAAATCCACGAGGTTGTATGTTTTGAACAGCTGTTAAACGCAAAGTAAATGACATAACTTGCTCAAAATTTTACAGTAGTCTATTAACAGGTGGTACTTGATTTTACAGTAGTCTATTACCAGGTGGTATAACTACTAGGGAAGTTCGAAAAGTCACGGACTTATTGTTCCGCCCTCGTATGTATGGTTTTCTTTAATCGAGAGTGGCCCAATTTTAAACTGCATTTTTTTGTTGACGCTGAAAGAAACATTGTATTAGACATAAAAGTAGAGGAGGGAACCATCCTAATGCAATTTAAATGGCAAGGTTTCGCTAAATTTTAAACAAACTACGAATGTTGAAACTTACACACTTTTTGCATATTTTTCATTTAAAAAAAAAATAAAAAATTCGAATGAACCATTGATTTTTTTAGAATTTCGGGCAAATAAAAACGCAATTCTTTAAGTTATTCCACTGAGTGTCTGCTTGCAAAATATGCAAGATCAGATTTTTGCCGATTTATAATGGAATGACCGATATATTTAAACTCAAAACTTCACCGCGTTGGGTGAGTAAACGATTCGGAAAAAGTAATATCGCATTTCTCGAAAATATCGAATTTCTTAGCAGATTTTTTTGCGCTACATACAAAAAGAAGGTAATGAGCAGCTAAATTTTAAACAAACTACGAATGTTGAAACTTACACACTTTTTGCATATTTTTTATTTTTCAAAAAAAAAAAAAAAAAAATCGAATGAACCCGTGACATTATTTTTTTAGAATTTCGAGCAAATAAAAACGCCATTCTAGAAATGTTGATGTTAAGAAGAAGAATAAACGTTTTCTCTAAAAATTATAAACACTATTAATTTTTAAATCAGACTAGTCTAGTTTCTGCATCTTTTTATGGACATGCGTCATCAGTGATTTTCCAATTAATTCAAGGTCAGACTTTTGCCGATTTATAATGGAATGACCGATATATATAAACTCAAAACTTCAACGCGTTGGATGAGTAAACGATTCGGAAAAAATAATATCGCATTTCTCGAAAATATCCAATTTCTTAGCAGATTTTTATGCCCTACATGAATACGCCTTGTCAAAATTGATATTTTCAAAAAAACGCAAAAAGTTATGTACCTATTCTACATAAGTTCGTTTTTTTTGTAGTTCTTCTCTAGAATATAAAACTTCCTTATTGCAAGGTCATCGTTTAATATATTTATTATATTACTTTGAAAAGGGTGGTGGTGGTGGTGGTGGCGATGGTGGTAACCATTGAATTGCAAACATTTTGTGAATGTTATTGGAAAATTCAGTTAAATATTTTACTGCAGCCATCCATGTAACAGACAATATCTCTGTTAGTTGTTGGTATAAATGGAGTTTAAAGTATAAAGTTGGTACATAAGTAGGTAAGTTTGGTAGGTAGCATGATTATTAACAGTAGTTTATGGCAAAATGCTTTATGACCAAACTAATTGGATTTTAACGAGTTATTGCTTTTGGAACCATACCATTCTTTTAAAACCGGACAGACAGACAGACATACAAACAGTCAGTCAACATACAACAAATATACGAGTTCAACGCCTGAAATATGTAGGTTGATGCATGTTTTTTTTTTCTTTTGTTGGATATGTTGAATTGTCTATGAGGTCTCGAGTTCCTTCATAAAGTGTTTGTAGATATTACAGTAATTTGGATTATTTTTTTTGGATGTTAAAAATTTTCAATATTTTTTTTTTTTTAATTAACAATAAAAATTGCTGGTGCAGTTAAAACTATGTGGGCATTCCAGGCACATAAATATTTTATTATAAGCAGTTGGGGATGGGAACAGTTTAATTGATGTAAAGACTAATCCTTTGCAGGATACCAATGATACTTATGAAATTTATTGTTTGAGTAGGGCTCAAATAGATCTTACACTCAGGCAATTATGTTGCTGGATTTAACAACAAATGACAGTTCAAATAACTGCATTTGCGGTAGAATGGTGTACACTAGATTAGCAATTAAATCAACTAAGGCAATGTTTCCTAATGTGGTCCTACACCTGGTATTTTGGATATACAAAAAAAAAAAAAACTGACAAATGGTATATGTCGACCCGAATTTGCAGATTTTAATGAGCTTTAAATATGTTTTAGAGGAGCAAAAAAGAGACACCCGAGTAAAAAAGAAATATATATAACAATATATTCTTTAATATAAAAATGTACGATCCTATGAAATAGCACATGTAATACTACTTTAAAAATGTTTTACCAACGAAATTCAAGTATAACCACATCCAATCATGTATAAAGTATTTATTTATTCTGAATTTTATGTATGATAATACATGGTTGAAAAATTTTGTTAAATTTTTATAAAATTGGATATAACACAATACGTCAATATATCAAAAACGTCTTCTGCCATTGTACATATAATCCAAAACTGTAAAAATTTTCTGAGTCTATAACTATATAATACTATAATAATAACTATAATAACTATAACTATAAACTATAATAATAACTATATATACACTCATAGAAATAAACCTGTAAAAATAGAAAAAAAGCTACTATAAATTAATTATAAATGTTCTTGCAGAAAAACTGCTAAAATTAGAGATTTTTTTACTAAATATTACACTGATAATAATCCATGCCTAAAAATACAAATAAATGTCAAAATAACCAAAAATTTTGTAAAATAAACGAAAATTTGCTCATTTTACAAAAGATTTCGTTGTTTTGACATTTTTTTCGTATTTTTAGACTGGATTATTATGAGTGTAGTAATATAAGAACCGCAACAACAAATCTGCTGAATTTACATATATTAAGTTATATTTGAGCTAAATATTAGTTAATTTACTAAATATTAGTAGACAAAAAAAAAAAATCATTAAAAAATGTAAAATTTAAAAAAAAAAATGTTTTAAGTTTTTTTTTTTAGTTTTTTTTTTAGTTTTTTTTTTAGTTTTTTTTTTTTAGTTTTTTTTTTAATGCGAATAAACGTCTGCCCTTATGCAATCAGCAATATACAATTTTTTAGCAAAAACTTCTGTTGATTTTTGCAAAATTAACTGTTATAGCAACAATTTTGTTAATAATACATTTTTTATTTAATATTTTGAGTCTACAAAAATTAAGTAAAAGTTTTTGCTAATTTTATAGAGTAAACTGTTACACTCAGGGAACTTCTGTTTTAAAAATTTGTAGTTGTTTGGGTTGTAATACAGTTTATTTTAATGTAAATGGCAGTCATTTGTAGAGCAAATTTAATTTTTATTTTTACTAACCTTGTAGTTCATTTAAAAAAACAAATCACATAAAATGAATGTTTTATGATTTTACATTTATTTTGTAAAGTCGTTTTTTGTTATTTAAAAAAAAATGTTTTTTAGTACAGTGTTATTTTTACTTCATATAGACAGTCGCAATTAATTTTTAATTAATATGCAATGTTTGTTTATTTTTTCCTAACATATGTGGTTAAGTTTAACTACAATTGTTAGTAATTTTTTGAACAGTAAAAACAGATGACAAATGTTAGTTGAATGTAATGAAATGTTAGTCGTCCTTTCTTCAAGTGAAATTTGATTTGTTTTTGACTACAATTGCTGTCGTCTTTACCTACATAATATTCTTAGTGCAATAAAATAACACATTTTTGATATTATATATAATATATATCGTAAAATATTCAGCATTAAAAACCTGATCTTTTTATTTTCGATATATACAACTAGTACAAAAACAAAAGACTTAAGACACATACTTACGTATATCATGTTAACTGCAAATTCGAAATTTTAAACGAACTGTTTCTCTAAGTTGAAAAACTTATTTTTTCCAAAATAAAATTAGATTTTTTTGAACATCGGCTTGCATTACTCAAAAAGTTTATCTTGGGCAATAAAAAAACATAATTTTGATATGATATATAATATAAATCGTATAATATTAAGCATTAAAAACCCGATCTTTTTTGTTTTCGGTATTCATCATATGCCTGATAATAATACTTGAAAAAAAAAACGAAAGACTTAAGACACATACACTCAAACAAAAAAATTTAGTAAAGTCAGCAAAAAATTTTGCTGAGTCAGATAAATTTTAGTCAGGAGGGTGCTTGCAAAAAAATTTCTAATGTCAGCAAAATCTTTTGCTGAAAATCAGCGAGCTGATTTTTAGCAACAAAATTGGTAGATTCAGCAAAAGTTTTGCTAAAACTTAGTGAATTAGAAATTAAAAAACCCTTGCTAAACATTAATAAAATTTTTGCTAAATATTAGTAGACTGTAAAAAACTCAAAAAATTTGTCGAAAATTTTTACTTTAGTTAATTTATTTTGCTGAAAATCATAAAACATATTTTTGTGATTCTTTTTAAAATAATTTACAATACGTTACAAAATATAAAAATTTTCATACTCTCGAACTAATGTAATATCTAAAAAAAATATAAATAATTATATATCACATAAACAAAATTATCTTTCAACTACTTACATCAATGGTTGCCTAAATGATGCTATATTTTAAAGGAACGCTAATGCCGCAGAGAATTATAGAAACGAAACGAAAAAATAACAAAATGCAACATATACAACCCTTTTTTTGCAATAAGAATAAGGAAACATAAAAATCTACCCAAGATGTATGACTTTGTCTTTCGCTTTATTCTGTCTACCTGCTGTATATGCAACTTGACCACCCTATTTGACTACAAATACACATTTAATATTTTTAAAATTTAAATATTTTATTTTGTCTTTTATTTAATTAATAGACAATTATTTTCACAAGCCGGTGAAAACACAAAATGTACGTTGTTTCAATCCACAATTTTGTTTTTTGTATGAAAAACAGATACAAAATCTTCCATGGTTTATTTTTGTATGTGTCTTACTAGAGTTGTACTTTTTAGCATAATTTTCCTCGTCACTACTACATCTTGACATCTAATTCATTCTGCGTATAACTTTTAATCTGGTTGTCGTTCACACTATTGATGTGCTAATCAGCACAATTTTTTTAGCAAAATAAATTAGTAAAACATTAGTAAAATATTAGTTCAAAACAAAAACAACATAATTTTAGCAACAAATTTGCTGAAAAATAGTATACCTGATTTACAAGATGTTTTACTAACTTTTCTACTAACTTATTTTTTTAGTGTACGTCTGTCATATTAACTGCAACTTTCTTTAAGTGAAATTTCATTTGTTTTTGACTAGAATTGCTCTTTATCTACATAATATCCTTAGTGTATTTTCAATTAAATAAATTCACATCGTATATAACTAAAAGTTTGTAAAGTTAACAGATTTTATTTTGCTTATTTTATTAATATTTAGCAAAAATCTGCTAAATTTACCAGTGTTTTCTGCAAGACCATTTTTAACTAATTTTTAGTAGCTTTGTTTGCTATTTTTACAGATTTATTTCTATGAATGCAATTAAAAAATAGCAAGATATTTTTCGAAAATGGTTTACAATTTTGCAAAATCGATTTACATTACAAATAACAAACCATTTTTAACTAAATTAAAATAAGCAATTTCGTTTAAATCGAAAATTTGATAAATAAAATTTAAGTTATTTACAAATGAATATTAATTTTGTTCCTGCTGACTAATTCTTCTACTTAAGCAAACTTTTGACAGAAAATATGATGCTACTTGTAATCGTATCAATTGAACGCCAGCTGTTTTATATTAATGAAGAAAGAAGCTCGGTGTCTTCAAAGCTCATTTTATTTTTGCTCTATGTTAGTCTTATTAAAAAATAAAGTAGATTTTTTTGTCGGTATATTATACGTAAAGCTTTTCTATTAATAGACCAACGAAGAAATTTATAACAACTTGTTTTGTAATTTTAATTTAACCCTTCATACCATGTTGCAATTAAAGAATATTGCGCAACAAATTTTGATTGTAAATTGTCTGCGAATTATTAGATTTTTCATTTGATCTAAAGATTGTTAAACGAATGTTAATTTTGTTTATCGAATCCCAAATAGAAATTGATAATTACTTTTTTACTACATATAGTGAAAAACTTTGAAAAACCCCACTTAGAATGGTTGACAATAATGCATTTTCCTATATATCAATCTATTAATCAGGTGTCTATGGATCCTCTACACACAAAAATAAAATAAAAACCCATTTTAATTACGGAAACCACCGATTCAATGACTTTAATTGTTGAAATTCCGCCACCAACGAAAACTGCTAAATCAATTAGAAATTGATAAATTAATAGCTCTTAAATTAAAATTATTTTTCATATAAATAATAACTCATTTGATTAAAAAGTGATCAATATCGTATACCTTTCAGAAAACAAAAAAATTTTTTTTTTTATAAAAGTGTTGTTGCCATACCAAATGTTTTTTAACAGTTTGAATTTTATAACCTCGAATTTAAACCAGGGATGCAAAAGTTGGTACAATTGTACCATTTTTGGTACAATTTTAGTCTTTAAAGTACAATGGTACACCAATAGCTTATTTGGTACAATTTACAAATTTCCCCAGTTTATCGCAATTTTTTTTTACTTGACAACTAATTTTGCTGTCATACCTTTTTTAAAATTTGTTTTATTAATCTCTTTTATTTACTTTGTAACTTTTTGCTATCATATTCTTGTGAATGTTTTCTTGTATTTTCTTTACCACATGTTAGTTTATTTGCAACTAACTAAATGAATTGATTGAATTATGCCCAGTTTTTAACTTCGTATTTAAATATGCAATTAGTTAATTGCCATTTAAATTAAAGTTGTGTTTAAATACAGTTTCAGTTTTTCAGTCTTAAATGATAATTGTTATTTATTTGCGACAAAAGTATGGTAGCATCAGAAAATTTCAAAAAATTAATGATCATTATTCATAAAACAGCTGTTTAAAGAATAGAAAAACAGTAAATAACGGAAAATTTAAAATATAGAAATAAAATATATATAATTAAATTAATAAAATAAAAATGAAGAGAAGTGAAAATTTCAGTGCAAACGAAGTTGAATTTTTATTGGCTGCTGTAATTTAATTTATTTTTTATTGTTTGTTTTACCACGCGAAAAAAAAAAAACAAACTGTCAAAATCATATGTTATATTTATACAATTTAAATAGACTTTAAATTTCCAAGATTGGTCACTTAAATGTGATTTAAATTCGAAGTTAAAAACTGACGTTTGTATTTAATTAGAACTTAAAGTCCAAATGGCATTTATATACGAAGTGAAAAACTGGGCTTTAGTGTTTGAAGCATTATCGAATGTTATTAGAGGAGTATTATCGGTTCCACATTCTTCGGCGAATGTGGAAAGGGCGCTTTCATTTCAAAACATAATAAAAACGAAAGAAAGAAATATGTTAAATGTTTCGACCGTTTTAAACCCGGTTCAAACGAAAGATTTGTTACATTCATCGAATTCTTGTTGCTACAATTTTGAAATGTCAAAAAGTATGTTAACCACTAACATACCAGCAAAATAAACTGGAAGTATTGCTTTAAGAACCTCTTTAACTTAACTTCCAAAGCATTGGCATACGCACATTTTTCACTTTAATAGAAGTTTTTGTTAACAACTGCCAAAAATGTTAAATTAAAGTTATTTTAAACAGCATTTGCATCACCATATAAATTAATTGGTATCTAAATTAATAACATCATAAGAAGTACTTTTTTATAAGTTCATATATATTTTTTTTTTATATGGAGGTTGAGGTGGTAAGTGGATTTGCAATCAGAAGGTTGCGAGTTCAATTCCGGGCCGATTATAATAATTTTTTTTTTATTTTTTTTTTAATTCTAATTTATTTTTTTAGTATTTTTTATTTAATTTAGTTTTTTCTGAGTATTTTAAGAGAATTAAGTAATTTAAAAACAACCAAATAATTAACATCTTGACTTTAATCATAAAGAATTTTTTTTAGAACATTGTTATCCAGAGTGGACAAATAATTATTTGATAAAAATCTATTTTTTGTCTTTGCGATGGAACTTTTTGTAAAACTTATTTAAAAATATAAAAAAACGTAAGGTTTTATATTTTTTATTGTTATATTGATACGAAAATGCAAAGATGTATTTCAGTGCTAAAAATTAGTTTATCGAATCTTTCATATTTGTTTCAAGATGTACTTTTTAGGTGTGACTTGAAACGTGTGCAATATTCAAAAAAATTAGGTAAAAAATTTGATTTTGGCTTCAAAATTCTATTTGAGAATTATTGTTTCGAATCGCAAAAAATTAGCAAAAACGAAAAATATCGCAGCCAAATTTTGAAAGCTAGTTTCTTAATAATAATAATTAATTAGTAAATTAATTAATTAATAACTTTTACTTAATTTAAATATATCACTTTAATTTACCTACAAAGTTTTTACCAACCTCTTTCTCCAACTCTTTAGAAAAAAAATACGGAAACATTAAAAGATCTTACGTTCCAAGGCACGCTCGTTTCATTGCAGGCCACTTTTCCCTACCTGTAGTTAAACTACTTCTCCAATATTTTTTTTTTCATTGTCTAGTATATTTTATATTATTAAAGACACTTCTCGTCAAATTAATTATTAAAAAAATATTTTAAAATATACAATGACTTCAAAATTGTTAAATGAGCATTTTTATTATTTCTTAATATTTTTTTAACCTCATCAAAACTTAAAAATATTTTAAAAATAATTTATATCTCAATGATACGAAATCACATAAAAAAATGTTTAAAAAATCATTATTTTATCTTTTTTATTATATATTTGTGTAGCATATTTTTCTTGTTTTCATAAAAATATATCAATATTTTCAACTTAAGTTCGTTTTAAGTTTGTTGTATTGCATAAGTAACTTTGATGCAAATGGTAGAGCGGTCTACTTTAATACAGCAGATCGTAACTCAGATTCGTGTGTTCAATACTCACTGGCACCAAAAGATTTTTTTTTTTTAATATTTAAAGAAACATCCCTAAAGTATGCTGCACATTTTTATTAAATAAAAATGTTAATATATATTTGAAAAAGACCTTCCATGAACTATTGAAAAATAGCATCCATGCACTGTTTAAAATGCTATTAAAGAAGTTATATTTCACTCCATCCGCCCAATCACACGACAATGTTAAAATCATTAATGATTCACCTGAATTTGCACCACATCCGGCTCAGTAGATGTGGTGTTTTTACTACTTCTTCGTCAGCTCTTATTTTGCTGGGATGTAATACTTATTGATCTCAGGAATTTGTGTACATTATTTTACATATATAATATATATGTACATATATTATTTTTTAAATTTTTGCTTGTTATATACACAACTTATAATACACAACTGAATTTTTCTGTACAGTTTTTTTTTTTACTTTTTTAAAAAAAATAAAAAATTAAAAATATTAATATTAAAAATACTTAATTATGAAAAATGTAAAGGGTCCGCCAAATAACTTTTTTTTTTTGAACTCCTGAACCAATTGGACTTTGTATGGAGTCATACCAAGGTCTTTATGCAAAATGCGTCTCAATGATGTCTCCAAAATGTTTAATTGTTGAGAACGACGGTGAATTGATGTTGATGGCGCTTCACGCACACTTTCTGCCACAGCAGCAATATTCTCGGGTGTACGCACTGTTTTTGGCTTTTCACGCTTTGGTTTATCCATGAGGATGCCAGTTTCTTTCACTTTTTTCACAAGATAACGAACATACGGACCATATTCGTTCAGCGGAAGGATAAAACTAATTATCTGTCAAATCAGACATGAGCTAAGTGTTACCATTCACGAAATAAGCACTAGTTGAAAAAAACGTTAAATGGCGGACCCTTTATTAATGAAATGTTTTTTTGTTTTTTGTTAGTTAAATAATTTAAAAAAAAAAATGTGGTACAATTGAGGTCCAAAAAGTACAGTTTTATAACTAATTTTGTACAAAATTGAAATTGTAATTTTGCATCCCTGATTTAAACCGTCATGAAATTCTCATTTAGTTTGCAGATTTAGTTATACTTATGTGAACAAATTCACACAGAAATTAGTTTTTCTTTCTATTGAAGCGTAGGGGTTATGGCAACATTTTTTTCGGATTTTTTCTTTGTAGAAATTATAAAATAATTTTAAATTTATTTCTTGTTCTTTCTTTTTGTTTAAAACAAACTCTAAATAATTCTTAAACAAAATTAAACTTTAAAAATTACATTATCAATTGTGTGATAATGCTTTAGCATAAATAAATATTAAGATTTAAACAACTGAAACTAAATTACTCAACTTAATAAAGTAATAAACCTAATAAGAATTAATATCTAATCTAATTAAAATTTAAAATATTTATTATTAATACCACTAAATACCACATACATTTATGAACAAAAACTACATAAATATTACAAAAAACAACAACAATGTGTTGATGTTTGCTTTTGAGCGATAATATAAAAAAAAAGTCAAGCAAGTTCCGATTTTGAACAAATATCTAATTGATTCAAGCTATTTTTAATTGACAGCTTTTAAAATCTTCAACAAACCGATTTAATTGAAACAAGTAGCGACATATTTTTTTCTGTGTAGGGTTAAATGCCGGTTCATTCTTCTTAAGCAAACGTTTAACTTTACAGTTTAAATTCGACTTTTCCATAAATTTTGTGCACAAAAACGAATGAAATGGGGTCAACAAACATATTTCCAATATACAGATTTATTAAACAACGACCTAATATCGTTTTTGGCCGAACTGTTCATTCGGACACTATTAAATAGTTTGAATTCAAATTATATATGAGGATGCTTTTAAGGGAAGGAAAATTGTATTTGCTCCTTAAAGTCCTTAAAATTTATTGATGCCTTTCGATTTCAGTATTAACCTCATTAAAATATTTTATTTAATGTACACTCAAATAAAAAAGTTAGTAAAGTCAGCACAAAATTTTGCTGAGTCAGCAAAATTTTATTCAGGAGGGTGGTTGCAAAAAAATTGCTAATGTCCGCAAAGTCGTCAGCTCGCTGATTTTAAGCAACAAAATTAGTAGATTCAGCAAAAGTTTTGCTAAAACTTAGTGGATTAGATATTAAAAAACCCTTGCTAAACATTAATAAAATTTTTGCTGAATATCAGTAGACTGAAAAAAACTCAAAAAATTTGTAGAAAAATTATACTTGAGTTAATTTATGTGCTGAAATCATAAAACATATTTTTGTGATTCTTTTTAAAATAATTTACAATACGTTACAAAATATAAAAATGTTTATACTCCCAAATTGACGATATGAATTAATGTAATATCTAAAAACAGTAGAAATAATTATATATAACATAAACGAAATTATCTTTGAACTACTTACATCAATCATTGTCTAAATGATGCTATCTTTTGAAGGAACGCAAATGCCGCAGAGAATTATAGAAACGAAACGAAAAAATAACAAAATATAACATATGCAACCCTTTTTTGCAATAAGAAAAAGGAAACAGAAAAATCTACCTATTGCATATTTGTTTGCAATTTGACCACACAAGATTATTAATATATATAAACATTTAGTTTACAAATACACAATAATCTTTATTAAATTTAAATATTTTATTTTGTCTTTTATTTAATTAATAGACAATTACTTTCACAAGTTGTTTAAGTTGTTTTAATCCACTATTTTGTTTTATGTATGAAAAACAGATATAAAAATCTTCCAAGGTTGATTCTTTTATATTATGTCTTACTAGAGTTGTGCTTTTTAGTATAATTTTTCTCGTCACTACTACATCGTGTCATACCGCGACATCTAATTCATTCTGAGTATATCTTTCAGTCTGGTTGTCGTTTACACTATTGATGTGCTAATCAACACAATTTTTTAGCAAAATAAATTAGTAAAACATAAGTAAAATATTAGTAAAACATTAGTAAAACATTAGTTCAAAACAGTTAAGTGCTGAATAAGTATAACTAAATATTTAGTTTAAAACACAATTTTAGCAAAAAAATTTGCTGTAAAATAGTATACCTGATTTACAGGATCTTTTACTACAGGATGTTTCACTACAGGATGTTTTACTGATTTGCAGGATGTTCTACTAACTTATTTTTTTGAGTGTAGGAATTGGCGGAATTTATATAGCGGTATAGTTGTCACAAATCGAAGTGGGTTTGGCTGTACCAGCTAGAAATTAATAAAATTCAACTTTTCTGCACTTTATCAATTAAATCACTCTATACTTGAGAAATAAGAGGCATCTATAGTTATTTTCAACAGGTTTCGAAACTGTTTAAAGTAGCTCGAGTAAAAAATGTATATATGGCCTTAGGTTTTTCATTTCAAAATATATGAAAATATGTAATTATATGGTGTCATGCATAGCCATATATTATTATATTTCTCTTATATATATAACGATATATTTTTATATAATAATATATACATGCTAATTTTTCATCAATTGCAATCCATATTTTCATAAGAGTGGCATGCGTTTTTTTTTTTTTATATACAAATTTTATCGAGAAAATTCGGAGGCTCGATTTTGATGGTTTCTTCGCAAAATTTTTTAGATTTTCTCGCAGATTACGTTTCTGCTATACTCTTGGTATGCTAACAAATTTACCCACCCTAATATATATTGTCGCTTTTAAGGTCAGATATGGCTATATATTAGTCTGTCACGAATTTAAAAACCGATTTTTTTTAGGGTACTTATAGTTGCTACCCGCGGCTTTCGTAGTGTGTTTTTAAAAATGTTGGACTAAATATGGTTTAAAAGTATTAAGGGAAAAACATTTATAAAAGTTCCATAGATTAGGTTTGGTTGACCACATCATTATTTAGTTTGAAACAAGTAATTTTATTTATTACTTTTTACGTTTTAAATTGAAAGATGGAGTGGACCAAAATTACTCTATGGAAATTTTAGAAATATATTTCCAAAAATATGATCAGCATTACAAAACTTTTTTAAAAAATACGGGTAGCAACCTATAAGTATTCTCGATTTCACGATTTCTTTATTTTTTTTTTGTTTTCCCATAATCAACTGGATAAAACGCATCGTTTGAGCACTATTACGTAAAATTGCAGACTTGGGCGACGTCAATTACATTTCAAAATCGTTCACTTGTGAAATTTTTCTATATCATAAATAATTTCAGACCTACGCTCACACTTGTGGGCTTAAACGCTTCCTTGGGAAATTTTAAATTTCGTCAATACCAGACATGGGACATAATTCCAATATCTGTGGATTTAATTACAGGCCAATTACTTTTTTATGTTCAATTACATGTAATTGGGTGTAATTGAGTAATTGTCCTGTAATTAAATACCCAGATGTTTGGTATTAAAGATTTACAAATTTTCCAAGGAAGCGATTAAGCTCACAAGTGTTAGTGTAGGTCTGATATTATTAATGATATAGAAAAATTTCATAAGTGAACGATTTTGAAATGTAATTGACGTCGCCCAAGTCTGTAAAACTGTCCACTTTCTGGACTCCCCAATGTGTATTTAAACTTAAAACAGGTTTATGCGAAAATTTTTTTAAAAACTGCAAAAGTCTTCGTAAGATATTAATGAATTTCTGCATTAGATCTATGAACGGTCACTGGAACTCGACCATTGAAGCTTTTTATTAAAAATTTTATACGACTAATGAAAAAGTTTCATAAATGAAACTGAACCCATATATCGGATGAAATTTAATAATATTATATAAAGCGTCACATTGAAACTGATATGACTACATAAAGCTCCATATACATTTTTTTTACTAGAGTATTCACTTGGCTCATATATAATTATCGGAGAAGACAAATTTTCTTTTTTCTCCTTTTTTATGCTTGTAAGATTTTTTGTCTTAAAATGTTTTTTTACTCATAAAATATTATTTTTTATATTAAAAATGTGTTGTTTTATCTAGTTTTTTACTGCAAAAATGCGTTGTTTTTCTATTGCTTTTTTTTCAAATCTATTCCGCTTTAAATACATTGAATTTAGAGTTTTTTGTATTCTCTGATAATTATGTATGTGGTTATATATAACAATATATTATTATAACTTAGCCCATGGAAATTATTAATGATGTCGGTCCATATATAATCATATCTCAAATTATATTGATAATCTTGTGTCATATATGGTATATTACGAAATTACATCTTATATAATTTGATATCATATAAAATTATTAGTGTCCGACCGAACTCATTTTTTTCGGCCGAAGCTGAACTTCGGCCATAATATCAATGTTCGGCCGAAGCCGAAGCCGAACTTTTTGTTTTAATAAAAAAAATATAAAGTGTTTTTTTGAGATCAATAAATTTAAACCAAAAAGTTATTAAACATAAACAAAAATAAAAATTCATATTTTTTTAAAAAATCATATTTGGAAAATAGTTGTACTACTTTAAAGTAAAAAAAAAGAATAAAATATTTGTACTATATTTTATAGTCAAATAAAAATAGTTAATCGATTTTTGAGTTGATATAGAAAAAAAAAAAACTCAAACTTTAATATTTAAAATTAAAATGTTTGATATTTTAATGACAGAAAAGCAATTTTTCCGCATTTACTCCATGTAAATTGCTTTGTATATCAGAATGCGATGAAAATAAAATTATTCAAGTTCGAGGCCATACTCTATATTTCTTTATTAGGATATTGCCCTAACAAATAATCTATAGAGTTTTTTTTGTTTTCAAATTTATTATTTGACCCTTTCAGGAATGTGTTGATTGATCTATATCGGGAATTTTCTAGGCTCCCATCATCAGAACACGTTTTAAAAGAGGTTACAATACCATGCCAAACATCAAACATTCATAAAAACTAGTTTACTCACTAGATGAGAACTAATATATGAGCTCGAAGTTAAAGATTATCACCATTGATCTAAAAGAATACGTTTATTTAAATTATATCGCATTAAATTTGATTATTTGCTTATAAGTCTTGTAGGTATATTTCTGGAAATTCTTTTTTAAACTCTTTTGGCTTTCTGAAATTTTTTCACACACACATACATTGATATTTAAATATCGTTGTTTTTTTTGTAAATTCTGAAAAGTAAATAAATATAACCACAGTTGTTATTTATTTGTGCTTTTTATTAAATAATCATAAAAGTTCGGTAGGTCGGCCAAATTCGGCCAAAATTTGGCCGAACACAGAACTTGGACGAACTTCACTTTTTGGCCGAACTCCGAAGCTGAATACTCGGTCGGACACTAAAAATTATATCATAAGTTGTATTACACATACGGCACCATATATAAGCATATCTGATATCTCACAAAAAATATTATTTATAAGACAGTATATATTATAATATCTTAAATTATGTAGCTGATATGTCACCATATATGATTACATATTATGAAAATGTATTATATACATATATTAGATCTATCATATATTTTTATGAATAGCATATATGCTTAATATCTTATTTTATAAAGATCAATATATAATATATCGTTCTATATATTACCACATAAGAAGCATATAATATTATATAGCTATATGTGACAGCATAGTAATATCATATTATAATATATTTGGAGATGAAAAAACATAAGAAAATATATACATTTTTTACTCGGGTTGAATCCCCCAATTTCGAGATCAATTTTGATCTAATTTAATCCAATAACATATTTGGGGGATTTCATTGGATATTGCTGGATATCCCAAGTTTGAGATAAACTTGGAAAAGAAGAAATATCGATATATATCAAATGAGATCTGGGGTCGAATTACGGCATTCGTGATCGAGTGAAATCGTTCGAAAACTGTCTTTTCAATGAGTAATTACAGCAATACTAATAATAAAAACACAAAGTTTTACATTTATTTCTAATCAAGGACAGAACTACAACATCCCTAATCAAAAAAAAAATCGTTAAAATGTTTTATTTTCGGAAAGAGGAAATTAATTTCGATTGAAAAATTACGATCACGAATGCCGTAATTCGGCCTCCGATTTTGTATTTGAGACATTAGCTTAATATCTTATTTTATGGGGAGCTCATATTTTCGTTCAGTATAATCTAAAGAACATATTTAAAAATATTAAGAAAACTGATAGAAATACTGAAAGTCATATAATTTAAAAATCCTTTAATGACAAATTTGTATTTCTATCAGAAAGTTGTCTACACAAGACGCTAAAGTCGCAGAGATTAAGCACAGAAAACGATAATAAAACTGTTATTTGAGGTGTCTATTTAAAGACACCGTATTGTTAATAAATTTTTGATTTATAGGATATGTGTACACAACTTATGAAATTGGTTAAGTTTCAAAATTTAAAATTGAATAATATCATTCAAGAAATTATAATTGTCGTCTTATTATTTAAATAATGCGTATGGCGCCTAATTTCAATTAAAGTAACATCAAAATGTAATAACAATAAAATTCCCGTTGATTTTTTATAGTAAAATTAACTATTTGTATATGGTTAGATAGACTGGAAATTGCAGTTGTTACGATAACAGCAATAACCAATAACCCAACCAAGATACAATACAACAACAGAAAACATCATTATTAAATGTGGCCTGTGAGTTCAAGTAAAACCAAAACCTATAAAGTTAAGTTAAGGGAGATTTGATATGATTATAATGGCTCCTTAAAAAAAACCTAATTATACCTTTTTTTAAATTGCATTTCATTTTGAATTGTCAGCATCCCAGGACACTATATAAAAATTTATTATTTTGCAAAAAATTAAACAGAATTTGATTTCATTTTGAATTGTCAGATTTAAGATCATAATTAAATTGTTACTATTATAAATTGGAAACACTAATTGTTAATAAACGTAATAGAAAGATGAAAAAATCTTGAGAGGATCAGCGCTTGAGAATGAATCTGATCATGAACTAATCTCTTAGGTCGGAAATGCGGCTCTCCGTCTAGCGCTGATTCTCACAACATTTTTTCATCTTTCTCTTGCAATAATCCTTTTAGCTCAATACACTTAGTCCAACGTTTCTCCAATTTTGTATCCCTTCCAAAAAATAGGATTTTTCGGAGTCCATAAAATAGGCATTTGGTCGATCAATATTTTCATCCGAGCCATTTATTTAGGTTTGGAAATAGGAAATAGTCACTGGGGGCTAAATCCGGAGAATATGGCGGATGAGGTGCCAATTCATAGCCCAATTCATGGAATTTTGCCATTGAGACTAGACACGTGTGCACCTGTGCATTATCTTGATGAAAAAAAAACTCTTCTTTTCCATATGGCGTCGTTTGTTTTTTAAATCCTTGTTAAATCGGTCCAAAAAGTTGGCATAATATTCGCCGTTTATTGTTTTCCCTTTTGAAGGTAATCGATGTGGATTATCCCGCGTGCATCCCAAAAAACTATTGCCATCACCTTATTGGCCGACAAACTTACAATCTTATAATTTATTTTGATTAAAACTTAAATATCACTCATATGTCTCGTTATTTTTTGCTCCTTTACAACATATCCAAAGTTTATTAAAATCTGCGAGTTCGGGTCGAGATAGCTCCCTTGTTAGATACTTTCAAACAACAGTTACAAATTAAAAATGAAATGTAATTGATTTCGAATAAAAAAATATAATTTAAAATTTAATATGGAACTGGATCAAATTTGATCTTACAACTTAAATTCCTTGTGGCATATCTGATTGAATATGGTAACATCCCAGCAAAAAATAGTGCTTATCCAGAAGCAGTTGTGGAAGGCATTATTTAATAACCGAGCGCTTCCGAAAGAATTGCAGAAGGCATGATGTTTGTTCGCGTGTCCCACTTGGTATGTCTCTTTTATGCAGTTGAAAAGCGCTTCTGTCATGTGCTCTAAGAAGCAATAAATTCATGTCAATAAAAGCAATAAATTCATAGGCAATAAAAATCGCTTTTTTTTGTGTGTTAACAACATTATTGCTTCATGGTATGCATTCTTCATTGCTTCATTGTAAGCATTATTAATTTTTTCACTACATTTAGGGAAACACAACAGAATGCCTTCCCTAATTGCTATATGGTATGCAAGAGGGTGAAACACTATTTTGGAAGCAAACAAAGGTAGTTAATGCTTACCCAAGCCAGGTTATTTTTTGCTGGGTACTTAAACAAAAATATAAAGTTTAATTGCATTATCAAAATGTTTATATATATTTAAAAATGTGTGCACTGTATTCATAAGAAGCATACATTTTGATTTAAAACTAATTTTTTTTAATTAATATTTATGTTTCATAAATGAGTTAGTACACTCAAATATAAAAGTTAGTAAAGTCAGCACAAAAATTTTGCTGAGTCAGCAAAATTTTCGTCAGGAGGGTGCTTGCAAAAAAAATTGCTAATGTCAGCAAAATCTTTTGCTGAAAATCAGCGAGCTGATTTTTAGCAACAAAATTAGTAGATTCAGCAAAAGTTTTGCTAACACTTAGTAGATTAGAAATTAAAAAACCCTTGCTAAAAATTAATAAAATTTTTGCTGAATATTAGTAGACTGAAAAACAACTCAACAAATTTGTAGAAAAATTATATTTTAGTTAATTTATTTCCTGAAAATCATAAAACATATTTTTGTGATTCTTTTTAAAATAATTTACAATACGTTACAAAATATAAAAATATTCATACTCCCAAATTGTCGATATGAATTAATGTAATATCTAAAAACAATAGAAATAATTATATATAACATAAACGAAATTATCTTTGAACTACTTACATCAATTATTGTCTAAATGATGGTATCTTAAAAGGAACGCAAATGCCGCAGAGAATTATAGAAACGAAACGAAAAAATAACAAAATATAACCCTTTTTTGCAATAAGAAAAAGGAAACAGAAAATCTACCTAATATGTATGTCTTTCGCTTTAGCCTGTCTACCTATTGCATATTTGTTTACAATTTGACCACACAAGATTATGAATATATATAAACATTTAGTTTACAAATACACGTTTAATCTTTATTAAATTTAAATATTTTATTTTGTCTTTTATTTAATTAATAGACAATTACTTTCACAAGCCGGTGACGACGAAAAATTTAAGTTGTTTTGATCCACAATTTTGTTTTATGTCTGAAAAACAGATACAAAAATCTTCCATGGTTGATTTTTTTATATTATTTCTTACTAGAGTTGTACTTTTTAGTATAATTTTCCTCGTCACTACTACATCGTGACATGCCGCGACATCTAATTCATTCTGAGTATATCTTTCAGTCTGGTTGTTGTTCACACTATTGATGTGCTATTCAACACAATATTTTTGAGCAAAATAAATTAGTAAAACATTAGTAAAATATTTGTAAAACATTAGTTCAAAACAGTTAAGAGCTGAATAAGTATAACAAAAAATTTAGTTTAAAACGAGATTTACGAGATGTTTTACTAACTTTTCTACTAACTTATTTTTTTGAGTTTGGTAATTAATTGTTTACACTAAAAAGTACTGATCTGTAAAACATTTTTTTACTCGTAATTGCATTGGTCATGAAGAAGATAAAGTATGATGAACATAAGTGGGTAATTTGTGTTGATCTTAAGATGGTAAATTTCCTCTTAGGCCAACAAAGTGGCTTTACAAAATATCCTTGTTTTATATGTTTATGGGACAGCAGAGCTAAAACAGAACATTGGAAGAGAAAACAATGGCCTTCTAGGGAAACACTAGTTCCAGGTACGCCAAATGTTATAAATGTGGCTCTAGTGCCCCGAGATCGCATCATATTACCCCCTCTTCACATTAAACTTGGTCTGATGAAACAATATGTTAAAGCACTTAACAAAGATAGTGAATGTTTCCAGTATATTTCAAGGAAGTTTCCCAATCTAAGTATGGAAAAGCTGAAAGCAGGCATATTTGATGGCCCACAAATTCGCAAATTGGTGAACGATACTGAATTTGGCAGTTCAATGTCAGAAATTGAGAAGAATGCATGGGATTCGTTTGTATGGGTTATTCAAAATTTCTTAGGCAATAACAAGGGTGATGATTACGTTGCGCACGTTGAAGAGATGTTAACTCACTTCCAGAATCTTGGATGCAACATGAGCATCAAAGTACACTACCTGCACAGTCACTTAGATCGTTTTCCTGAAAATCTAGGAGACTTGAGTGAAGAACAGGGCGAACGATTCCACCAAGATATCCGGACAATGGAGGAACGATACCAGGGTCGCTGGGATGCACACATGATGGCTGATTTTTGCTGGAGTATTCAGAGTAACACTTCGTTATTCAACAATAGTAGAAAATCGACTAAAAGAAAATTTCAGAGTTTGTAGTTTATAATACATATTTATTTATTTATTTTCTTGTTTTATTTATTATAATAAATGTGAATAATAAAATATAAATTTTCTACTATTTAATTTATTTATTTATTTACATTTAAGCTCATCCAACACAAATGTCTTTCCGAAGAATAGAATCAGTATATTCTAGGTAGGGTTTTGCCAAAAAATACACGAATGTTACTATGTAATGCATTTTTGATGTGAAAATTTGTACATAGCATGGGGAAAATGTTTTCAAAATTCAATCAATCGAAAGAAGAACATTAACTACTCAATTTTATGTATATCAGACAAAAAACTAAAATTTGGTGAAAATGAGCGAATTCACTTAATTGTGAATAAATTCGAAAAAAATCAATCGATTTTTATGATCGATATCTCATTTTGTTCCTATTACATGTGGCTTTGCGATAAAGCAATAAATCTGAACGATTTTTTTTGCCGTTTTCGATTTTTTATGATTTTTTTAAAACAAAAAAATTTGCTATTTTCACGTAAAAAAAATATTTTTTCCCTCAATTTTTTTATTATAACTCCGAAACTACTGAGCCGATTGAAACGCAATATATTAACGGATTAAAGGCTATGTAAATTTCAGTTTTTCTAAATTTATTTGAATAATATCGGACTAATTTTTTTTTAGTTATCATTAATTATGTGGGGAAACGTCTAAAAAAATTTATAATTTTACTTAAAAATTTTTTAAAAAAAAACCTCTCCATAGAATTTCAAAATTGAACCATATTTGTACTACTGGGACCACAATACATCAAAATTGTATAGTGGTTTTCAAAGCCCCTAAAATTTTTTCAAAATTGTTGCCTTGTACACATCATCTGGCGACTTTTTAAAAGATAACTTGATTCAAAAAAAAAGTTCACTTTTTAACATAAAAAAAGTTATAAGTGATAATCTGTGTTAGGATTTATTCGATCTCACTACTTATAAGCTTAATCTGCATTACCGTCACTGAGCATATTTAGTACGTCACAAATTTCAATGAAATTATCACAACAATATTTTTAGCTTTAATCCAAGGTTTACTTAATTAAATTCGGATATTTTGATATCAAAATTATGGACTAGCTAACACGACACTTATGCCGAGTTTTTAGGATGTAGATCATATTTAATCTTAGTTTAACTCAGTATGTCACTGAAATACGGCTATTGGAATTTTGTTTATTTTTCTTTATTTAGTAAATACCGAAATTCGGAACTAGAAAATTTGTTGTTGGTTTAAATCAAATAAAAAATATTAAAATTACAGTTTTTGCTTATATTTATTTAAAAGTTCACTAAGGATATTATGTAGGTAAAGACAACAGCAATTGTAGTGAAAACAAATGAAATTTCACTTGAAGAAAGGACGACTAACATTTCATTAAATTCAACTAACATTTGTCATTTGTTTTACTGTTATAAACATTTCTAACAATTGTAGTAAAATTGAACGATTGTAAAAATTAATGTAAAATCATAAAACAGTCATTTGATGTGGTTTGTTTTTTTTTTCAAATGAACTACAAGGTTAGTAAAAAATTAAATTTGTTCTACAAATGACTGACATTTACATAAAAAATAAAGAAACTGTATTACAATCCAACAACTACAAAGCAGAAGTTCCCTGAGTGCACTGTAAAAGGTTAAAGGAATTTATTAAAAAAGGATATTCCTTAAGAAATAATTAATTTTTTTATCCTAAAATATTCCGATATATAAAACTACCGGTAACGAAGTATCGGTTTTTTAAGCTCGTTTCCTTTAAGTTTGTGATGTTCGTATCCTGCTATTGGTGTGTTGACTTGGTATAACGCAAACTATATAAAATTATATCATTTTTCAAATACTGTTCTCAAAACTCAGTTCCATTCAACGGCGCAAAAACCCTACAGATAAAACCGCGATAGTTTAAATATCGGAAAATTTTGGTTTCACCTGTACACCACCATACAACTTTTCACCAAGCAGATATATGGAAATTATGTTTTCCGTGAATGTATCTCCCAAGTCTATTTTATATTGGTTTAGATTTAGAAGTTAAAAACTATTACCAAAAAAAAAAAATGAATAAAAAACTCTTGTAGGTTTTAAGTAATTTTTCGACTTTTAAATGGCCATCAATTCTTTTGGTGAAGGCTTTTCAACGTGAAACTTTGCACTTCATTGATTTTAAGTATAGTTAACCCAACCCTGCCCATCAATAACCCTGTGCATCTATAGTTAGTTTCAACAGGTGTCGAAATTAATATGTTTTGAAATTAAATAACTTGTTAACAAAAAATGTTTAGATTGATTTAGAAAATGAATTTTTGTTAATAATACAGCATTGCCCACCCTCGTGGTACTATGCCTACGTAGTAGTTAGTTTATAATATAGGTGAAAATTGCTTTTCGGAAAAAGTCGTAAAAAAGCAAACACACTCAGGGAACTTCTGATTTAAAAATATGTAGTTGGTTGGGTTGTAATACAGTTTTTTATTTTTAATGTAAATGTCAGTCATTTGTAGAACACTTACAAACCGTGTAGCTCAGTTAAAAAAACAAACCACATCAAATGACTGTTTTATGATTTACATTCATTTTTTTACAGTTCTTTTTTGTTATTTAAAAAACATAAAAAAATAAATGTTTGTTTATTTTTTTACTAACATGTGGTTCATTTTTACTACAATTGTTAGTCATTTTTTGAACATTAAAAAACAAATGACAATGTTAGTTAAATTTACTGTAATGTAAGTCGTCCTTTCTTTAAGTGAAATTTCATTTGTTTTCAACTGCATTTGCAGTGTTGTTTACCTACACTCAAATAAAAAAGTTAGTAAAGTCAGCAAAAAATTTTGCTGAGTCAGCAACATTGGATGCTTGCAAAAAATTGCTAATGTCAGCAAAATCTTTTGTTGAAAATCAGCGAGCTGATTTTTAGCAACAAAATTAGTAGATTCAGCAAGTTTTGCTAACACTTGGTAGATTATAAATTAAAAAACCCTTGCTAAAAAGTAATAATTTTTTTTTCTGAATATTAGTACACTGAAAAAACTCAGACAATTTGTAGAAAAATTATACTTTAGTTAATTTATTTGCTGAAAATCATAAAACATATTTTGTGATTCTGTTTAAAATAATTTACAATACGTTACAAAATATAAAAATGCGCATACTCCCAAATTGACGATATGAATTAATGTAATATCTAATAACAATAGAAATAATTATATATAACATAAACGAAATTATCTTTGAACTACTTACATCAGTTAGTGTCTAAATGATGCTATCTTTTAAAGGAACGCAAATGACGTAGAGAATTATAGAAACGAAACGAAAAACTATAAAAATATAACATATACAACCCTTTTTTGCAATAAGAAAAAGGAAACAGGAAAATCTACCTAAGATGTATGTCCTTGTCTTTCGCTTTAGTCTGTCTACCTATTGCATATTTGTTTGCAATTTGACCACACAAGATTATTAATATATATAAACATTTAGTTTACAAATACACATTTAATCTTTATTAAATTTATATATTTTATTTTGTCTTTTATTTAATTAATAGACATTACTTTCACAAGCCGGTGACGACGCAAAATTTAAGTTGTTTAAATCCACAATTTTGTTTATGTATGAAAAACAGATACAAAAATCTTCCATGGTTGATTTTTTTATATTATGTCTTGCTAGAGTTGTACTTTTTAGTATAATTTTCCTCGTCACTACTACATCGTGACATGCCGCGACATGTAATTCATTCTGAGTATATCTTTCAGTCTGGTTGTTGTTCAGACTATTGGTTTGCTAATCAACACAATTTTTTTAGCAGAATAAATTAGTAAAACATAAGTAAAATGTTAGTAAAACATTAGTTCAAACCAGTAAGTGCTGAATAAGTTTAACTAAATTTTTGGTTTAAAACATAATTTTAGCAAAAAATTGCTGAAAAATAGTATACCTGATTTACGAGATGTTTTACTAACTTTTCTACTAACTTATTTTTTTGAGTGTACATAGTATACATAAGTGCAGTTACGATAATCGGAAAAAGCTCAGACATCCCCTCTAATAAATTAAATAAGCATTAATATACATAATTTGTAAACCAACTGCAAGTAATTAAAAAAGCGTTCGTTTTAATGTGACTTAAAACAATTTTTTTTTTTTTTTAAATAACAAAAATACTTTAAAGTTTTCAGACATGTTTCATATATCAGTTAATGCGTCTTCAAAAACTCTTTCATTTGGTACCCTATTTATTTAAAATTTCAAATAAACCGAAAAAATAAAAATGGGCCAAAACCTAAACATGAGGTTGGGCCCTCTATCACATAGATGAATTGCATTAAAATCTAAGAAAACCCATCGGGAGACTCTCCAATTAAGACGATGTTGATGGTGCTTTGACTTGCTTCTATATACCCTATGGGGAATGGGACCGGTTCTGCGTGTGCCACAGGATCGGTCCCTTCGTGCCAGAGACCGGTCCTCTGCTAAACCCTACCCTATGTAAACAACTGGCAACTTTAACATTGGCTTGTCATAGGAGGGGGTCATTTGTCCTGCTTTAAACCACATAGTGACATGCCACAAGACTAACCAAAGATGGGCATACCACATGACTGTCGCAAAAGGGCCATATCGTATAAAATAAACGAAAACTAAACAGCTTTCAATGGGTAAAATTCTGGCCAACTGGCTTTGTCTTGTTAATAAGCTTTTCTGATTAAGTGGTATGTCCTCCCTTTACCAGTCACAGGATTGGTAATTTTAGGACAATTGACACTGCTTAACCCACTTCAGTGTTAAATTATACCAGTCCTGTGATAAGTCCTTCTTTAACCAGTCAATTTTAGGTCGATTGACTCCTCATTCCCCATAGGGTGTCTCCTGGTCCAGCTCAACTAACCCTATCTCTTTATTTTGTTACGAATTAATAATGCCAATACTGACCATTTTATACACGTTGTATGTTAAATGCAGTTGTTTTCTTACGCATCATACCGCACTTTGGAAATTAATAATAATTTTTTACTCTATGGGCAAGGTTATTTTATAATCCACTTAATAACCATATACAAGCAAGCACGCATCCCCGTATTGTCCCATTATAACAACATGTGGTTTTGGTAAGTTCTTACGTTGACTGGTTGGATTTCTGTCTGCTTTGCTGGTTCATTTGGTGGTATGGGTCAGTTCTTGGAAAAGTTTATAGTTATTATATTACCGCTATGATGTAATTGTCGTTACTTACATACTGTTTTCTAAAGTTTCAAGTACACGCGGAAAAAAACGCACTGCTGGAAATATACTTTTGTTTGGAAAACAATTCCGTCTCCTATGTTTCTAATATACGAAGGTTCAATACCAGAAACTGCGCAGTCTGATTCAGAAAATTGAAAATTTACAATGTAGTAATGATTTTTAGAAAATACACGCATTCTTCTCTACCACGCCTTTCACAATTAAAATTAAATAAAATTGCATATTAATTATAGTATTTATTGCAATTGTCTGAAAAAGACGTTAAAATTCAAACTCAAAATATAACATCTTTGTTTGCAAATATAATTATGTTTGGAACTACACTCAAAAAAATATAAGTAAAGCCAATAAAAAATTTTGCGGATTTATCAAAGTTTTATTCAGGGGGATGATTGCAAAAAAATTGATAATGTCAGCAAAATCTCTGGCTAAAAATTAGGCAGCTGATTTTTAGCAACAAAATTAGTAGATTCGGCAAAAATTTTTCTAACACTTAGTTCATTAAACATTTAAAAATCCTTGCTAAAAGTTAATAAAAATGTTGCTTTGTAGACTGAAAAAAAAAATTTGTAGAAAATTATACCTTAGTTAATTTATTTGCTGAAAAGGGACGGCACAAATTAATTAAACATCTGAAAATGTATAGAAAAAATTATATATAACATAAACAAATTATCTATAAACTAATTGCATCAATGGGTGCCTAAATGATGGCATCTTTCTAGAAACGAAAAAAAAAAAAAAAATAACAAATAAGAAATGTACAACCCTTTTTTTGCAATCAGAAAAATGAAACATACAAAATAACCTAAGATGTGTGTCCTTGTCTTTCGCTTTAGTATGTCTACCTGAACGTATATTTGTTTGCAAGTTGAATACATTAATATTCATTGTAATCAGTTGGTTTACACAGTTAATCTTTAATATATATTAATTTAGTTAATAGACAATTACTATGTCAAATACCGGTGTCAATACAAAATTTAAGTTTTTTTAATCCGCAATTTATATGTATATGATACACATTGTTGGCGTCCTTTTGTTTTATTGTGTATGAAAAACAGATTCAAAAATCTTTCGTGGTTAATTTTTTTTTTATATGTCTTATAAGAGTTGTACTTTTTAATATCATTTTCCTCATCCCTACTACATCTTGACATGCCGCGACATCTAATTCATTTAGCGTATATCTTTCAATCTGGTTGTCGTTCACACTTTTAATATGCTTATCAGCACAATTTTTTTAGCAAAATAAATTTGGAAAATATTAGTAAAATACTAGTAAAACATTAGTTCGAAACAGTGCTGAATAAGTATAACTAAAATTTTATCTGAAAAGACCATTTCAGCAAAAAATTGAAGTTTGAAATGAAATGAATTGTGCATTGGTATTAGTTAGAGGCCCTATGCTCCACAGGGAGTTAAGTGGAATGAAGAAGAAGAAGATTAGTTAATTCTGTCTCTTCTAATCGAAACAATACTTGTGTGTACGTAGTGTTTTCTTCTTCTTCTTCCTGTAAAGAGACTAACTAATGTAATATTCTACAGTAATTAATATAAAAATTAATTACGATTGTCATTATCTGACGGTTGAAAAACAATTTCTAACTTGAAATTTGAAGAAACTTGCTTAACGGCGACTCAATCTCTAACCTACACTTGGTATCCAACTATTGTATGTGAATAAAGCGCATCATAAAACGTGATAATTACTTGTGAAAAAAAAATAGGATTAAGAAGAAAAAGCATTCTAGTTGAGAAATGAATTGTGCATTGGTATTAGTTAATTCTGTCTCTTCTGATCGAAACAATACTTGTGTGTACGTAGTGTGACCAAACTCCACTTTAGCCACAGTCATCGCTATGTCGACCGTGGCTCAACTCGTTAAGAGGTGAGATTACGATGCATAGCTTGATGCTAAGGCAGTGAGTTCAAATACCAGTACGACTCAAAAAAATAACCAGTACGACTCTTCTTCTTCCTGTAAAGAGACTAACTAAAGAAATATTCTACAGTAATTAATATAAAAATTAATTACGATTGTCATTATCTGACGGTTGCAAAACACTTTCTAACATAAAATTTGAATAAACTTGCTTAACGGCGACTCAATCTCTAACCTACACTTGGTATCCAACTATTGTATGTGAATAAAGCGCATCATAAAACGTGATAATTACTTGTGAAAAAGAGATAGGATTAAGAAGAAAAAGCATTCTAGTTGAGAAATGAATTGTGCATTGGTATTAGCTAATTCTGTCTCTTCTGATCAAAACAATACTTGTGTGTACGTAGTGTGACCAAACTCCAATTTAGTCGCAGTCAACGCTGTGTCGACCGTGGCTCAACTGGTTAAGAGGTGAGATTACGATGCATAGCTTTGATGCTAAGACTGTGAGTTCAAATCACAGTACGACACCAAAAATAAAAAGTTTTCATATAGAGCAAAATTAACAATATAAAATACTTTGTTCAATTGACACATAAATTAACCACTGACGAGTCCCAGGAGGGGGACGAAACTGCGGCAGTCTGGTGTATCCTTGTGTCCGTAAAATTTTTCAATAAAAATGTTTTCTTCTTCTTCTTCCTGTAAAGAGACTAAATAAAAAAAAATAAAAAAAAAAAAAGTTTTTCATATAGAGCAAATTAACAATATAAAATAACAATATAAAATACCACTGATGAGTCCCAGGAGGGGGACGAAACTGAGGCAGTCTGGTGTATCCCTTGTGTCCGTAAAATTTTTCAATAAAAATGTTTTCTTCTTCTTCCTGTAAAGAGACTAACTAAAGAAAAATATTATACTTGATTAACAAGAAGCTGTACTAACTTTTCTATTAACTTATTTGTTTAAGTGTACTGAAAAAATGCCTACCGGCAATTTTTCAGTACAGGTTTATAATAAGTATGTTTGCATGTTCCAAACATAATATCTAAAAAATTTAAAATTGCAAATATATATTTGTTCAGGTTTAAAAATTTTAATCATTGTTAACATGTATGTAAACAATTCTTCAAAAGTGAATTTCGAAAAGTCTGGTAGTTTTTCCTTGATTGCTCTCTTCAAAGGAATCAATTGTGTTCGGTACAGGTCCACTGTAATCGTCTGACCCGATTTCAACAGCTCATAATACAAACACCCTTCTAATCCCACCAAATACAGAGCATTACCTTGGCGCCATGGATATTCAGCTTCGGCGTTGATTTGGCTGGTTGGCCGGGCTTTACATATAACTTTTTGCTCTTTTGGTTGTCGTAATGTATCCATTTTTCATCACCAGTAACAATACGATGCAAAAATTACTTCTTTTTGGGACCCAATTTCCTTGCTTTTGAATGAATCCCAATGCTTTTAAACGTAGGGAAATGGCTTGTTGTGTGACTCCCGTTGATAATGCCAGTTCTTCTTGCGTTTGACAAACAATCTTCGGCTGACCAGGCCTCTCCTTGTGTGCTGTGTCGAAATCACCACTTTTGAATCGCGCAAACCATCGTTCACAAGTTTTTTTGAGTTGGTGCATGTTGACCGTAAGCTTTTACCAACAATCGATAACTTTCAGCAGCCGTTTTCTTCAAATGAAAGAAGGTTATCAGACTTCCCCGCAAAACATCTTTTTTAGGCATAAAATTCGACATTATTATAGGATTGAAAAAATGTGTGTTTCCACTTTAGCGTCTATCGCATACTGAATGATAATGACAGATGTTTTCCCTCTTCAAAATACCATATTTGTTATTATTGACACAAACCATATGTGATAGTTATGCCATATGTTTTCCTAATCGACATTATTAACTTCCCAGCAAAATTTCTTAGAACAGATTACCTTTAAACCTGCTCTAGAACAACTTCTTTTATCACCGGTTATGTGGGACAGGTTCTAAAGCAGATTCCTGGGAATCGAAATGTAAGGCGTTACTGTGACAGAACCAGTTCTATAACTGGTTCTAGAACCGGTTCTAAATCAATCTGTTCTTGTAAAGAAAGAACCGTAAGAACCTATTGCAAATAGGACAAACTCCATTTAAAAAAAGAACCAGTTGCAGAACAGAAATTAGAACCTATTATAATACAGTATAAGCTGTTCTGCAACCAGTTATTTGGATTTTACTATTTTACTGGGTTGTAACCCAATATTATCAAACTTTAAAAAATTCATAAAAATATGTTTATTTGACCAATAGTTCGTTTTAAAATTATTAGTGCCTGAGCGAACAGTTCGGAAAAAAGTGTATAATAGAACTAAATTGGCAATGGAAACATTTTGTTTTTTCTTTAATTTGACACTGATAGTAGTCGCTTCAACAAATATTTTTCCGCACAGAAAAATTTGAGTTGGGCGAAAAAAATAATTTTTTTCACTAAATCAATAAAACTTTTCTTCAAAAAATAATCGAAGATTTTTTCATATTTATCTTACATTTATTAACATTTATCAACATTTTAATTATGATCTCAAACCTGACAATTCAAAATGAAATGCAATTTTAGGAGATCAACAAATGTAACTTTTTGTTTTATAAAATTAACGAAAAACTTCTTTAAATTAATGAAAAGCTTATTACATATTAGGAAAAATTTTATGAAGATTTATAATATAATTTATTTTTCGACTTTCTTACACTTAATGAAGAAGTTTCATAAAAAAATGGTTTCATAAAATATATGAAACTATGTTATGAAACCATTTTTTTAATGAAACTTGTTCATTGATTGGAAGAAAATACAAAAAAAAAATAAATTATAAATCTTCATACACTTTTTTATAAAATGTAATAAGCATTTCATTAATTGAAATAAGTTTTTCGTTAATTTTATACAAAAAAAAAAAGTTTAATTAGTTGACTGAATGTTTTCATTATTTTCCGCCTACTCAACTTTTTTCTATGTAAAATTTATCTTCAGAACTCATACTTTGTTAGGTTGATGTGTTTATCATAAGCCGCCGAAATTATTCTGCGTAACATTTCAACGTAAAATAAGTTTCCTTGATCTGTTTGACAAAAAATGCTGATTTTTACACAACTATCCATTAATTTATTTGGACAAATAATGCTTTTATTGAGTATTCGGCATATTGAATATTAAAAGGTTGACAAGCACAGAGATAATATCGTGGACGAGTTTTTAATGAAATTTTTTCACTAAACTAAGAAAGTTTCCTTTACAATGGGAAAGAAAAAATACTTAAAATTTATGAATAAGCTTCATAGTTTCAATGAAACCTTTTCATTAGTTGTATGAAATTTTTAATAAATAATGTGAAATTTTTCATTAAATTTTATGAAAAAAGTTTCAATGGAAGAATTTCAGTGACAATTCATAGATCAAATGCGAAAATTCATTGATATCATGCAAATAATTCTCTTAGTGAATAGAAAAAGCATTGTGATTATGCATAGTACTGAATAAAGACCAAATATTCTTGACATATCCAAAAAAAAAAAAAAATATTTAGAAGTAAAAAAATGTTGATCAAAAAATCTGGATCCGCGCCTGGTGTAAATATTATTGATAAAGGGTGATTTTTTAAGAGCTTTCGGATTTGATTTAAAAAAATCAACACATAAAATTTAAAGAAATGTATGAAATCTTTATTTGAGTCGAAAGAACGTTCTATATAATTCAATGTTTAAAGATGATTTCACAATCCACAATCGGCCGGTCAACCGTTGCAAACTTGTCCCTATAGACACGATCTAGGCGGCCAATTGACCGGCCCCAAACGTGAAATAAACTGTTCACCGAACTCGCTTTTCAATTGGGCCATTGTTTCGCTTGCTGTGTGGCCTGTGGCACCGTCTTGTTGAAACCACATGTCACCCAAGTCCACCTCTTCCATTTTGGGCAAAAAAAAATTGTAATCATTGCACGGTAGCGCTCGCCATTCACAGTAATGTTCCTGCCTTCGTCGTCTTTGAAAAAGTACGGTCCAATGATGCCACCGGCCCATAATCCATAGCAAACAGTGCATTTTTCGGGATGCAATGACAGTTCTTGCAATGCTTCTGATCACACCAAATACGCCAATTTTGCTTGTTCACGTATCCATTCAACCAGAAATGAGCTTTGGCGCTGAATACAGTTTGCACAATTTGCACTTTCTTAACCGAGCATGAATTTTGATAATAAAATTCGATAATCTGCAAGCGTTGTTCGTTTGTAAGTCGATTCATGGTTAAATTATAGACCAAACTGAACATGTTTAACTGTAACATGTTACACGAAAACAGCTGAGCTGCCAAAACAGTGTTGCCAAAAGAAAGTTGCTAAAAAATCACCCTTTATATGTATATAAATAAAAAACTTATAAATAAAATTAATTTATCTTGAATAAAATAGTTCCCATGAAGTTTATTAAACTTTTTTTTGAAATGATGAATATCAATGAAACATTTGTCTTCAATTGTTATAAACTCTTCGTCTATTTATGAAATCGTAAATATGATTAAAAATTTATGACAAACGATTTATTAAACATTTTTCATCAATATGATGAAACTTTTTCCCTGAGTGTAGCTAATATTTAAGTGCATAAAGATAGTTCAAGATTTTTCCCTATATTGTGTCTACACTAATAATAATCAATGCATAAAAATACGAAATTATTGTCAAAACTACAATAGCTTTCGTGAAATTAAATTTTCGTTTATTTTACAAAATTTTTGGTTAATTTGACAGTTTTTTTTGCATTTTTACGCATGGATTATTATCAGTGTAGCTCTAATAAGTTTTAGCTTTAAACAAAATATAGGAGTAGTTGCTGTTTTTTTTGCAAGTTTTACCAAATCGTGCTACAAAAGTTAGTAAAATTAAATTAGTTAAATTAGCAACCCAAATTAGTAAAAAAATAAGAATAGCAAAAAATTTTACAAAAAAAATAATTTATACTAAAAACTAGTATAATAATAGTAAGATTGAAAACTTGTTTACTAACTTTTATGCAAACTTGTTTACTAACTTTTATGCAAACTTTTTTTGAGTGTACTCTTGTGCAAATAAATAATTTGGAAAATTCTAACATTCAGGAAACTTGTATAAACATGTGTTGCCATAAAAATTGTTGTAAGTATGGCTAGTACGAATACGTATTATTAAAAATTATTATTGAACACACACACACAAAGACACTACAAACAATAATTTGCACTATACATTCGCATAACTGCGTGGGTGTTATTTATTTTGTTATTATTTCTTATTATTTTCTATACATTTTTTTTTTTTTTTTTTCATTTGTAGTAAATTGCGGACAATAATATTTGAACATGCATATAAAATTTTTATATTACGGTTTTTTTTTTTTATAAAATTTACACAAATGACTTTGATTGTGCAAATGAAAGCGATAAAATAATTTGGACTTGTACCGAAGTGGTTCATTAGGTGATTTGATTTGCTTTTTAGTACTTTTGGCACAAACAAAAAATAATTGTGCGATGTAAAAATATTAAGCCCACGTGTTACTAGAACATTTAAAAATAATGTAATTTAATATTTTTAGGTCAAGTGCTATAATTATTTCGTGAAATTAATTTATAATTAAATTTTCTTTTAAATAAAATAAATTTATGGTCAAAAGTTTAAGAGCACAGTCATCGACTTATTATATTGCAAAAATCTTGTATGAGGGTCAGGGGTATTGTTTAAGTGTTTTTTTGTTAAAAATACCTTTTTAGATACTTTTTTATAATAAATTTTGAATTTCCCCTGAAATTGTATTATGCTATTCACGAGTGAATGATTAGATAAAGGGAACAATTTTCGAGGGAACTTTTATTCACGATTGGAATTGAGTGAAAAGGGAAAACAATTCGAGGGGAAAAAATATTCACGATAGGGGTGAATATAATTCAGTCATATTTGACTTTGAATGAAGTTATATTACGGCTAATATCATTATATACAAATACATCTGATCATTTTTTTGAGAAATATTTTTATATGGTACTTGATATAATTATATGTCTCCAAATCTTACTCCATATATATGTTATATAATAATAATCCAAATATATTTAATGATCGATATGATTATATATGGTCCCATGCTAAGTCTTATTAAACTATATGTGTCGCCATACTTAAAATGCTTTCCTTATTATTGTTTATAGCATTATATATAATCCCATACATAGTTTGGTAAAGTTCAATATCAAATTTCATATATTCACATTTTATAACGAAATTATTTGAAAGTGATTTATTATATATAATTTCAAATAAAAAATGTGTTCATTTTATAAGACAATACCACTTAATTTTAAACACTAAATTTATTTTTGATAATTTTTTGCTGTTTCAATTAAAAAAAAATGTTGGTCTTTAAAATGGTTGATTTCTAGAAATTTTAATGTTAAACTTAAAAACTTTTAAGCATAATTTTCGGTTGCAGAAAGCATACCTACTATAGGCAAACATTTTATAAAAACAAATATATTTATATATCTAATCTAATTAGATACAATTTAATGTCCCGGATATGGACAAATCTCTGATAAAATTTTATCAAATTATATCTAATTTGATATAATTAGATACGAGGGCGGATCAATAAGTCCGTGACTTTTCGAACTTCCCACGTAGTTGTATGAAATGCGACACTGCTCCCATCAACTACCACCTGTTAATAGACTACTGTCAAATTTTGAGCAAGTTCCGTCATTTACTTTGCGTTTAACAGCTGTTCGAAAGCTCGTGGATTTTTTTGAAAATGGGAAAAAGTGAATTTCGAGTGCTCATTAAACATTATTTTTTGCAAACAAAAACGGTCAATCAAACCAAGGAAAAGCTTTATAAATACTATGGGGACTCTGCATCATCGATTTCAATGGTAAAAAAGAGGTTTACTGACTTTCGTTGTGGTCGCACAAGTACAAATGAAGCTGAACGTTCTGGACGGCCAATTGAGGTCAATACACCCGAAAATGTCGAAAAAATCAACGATATGGTGTTGGCCGATCGAAGAGTAAAAGTGTGTGAGATTGTTTTTGATTTTATTTTGATGGTTTGGGGTTTAAAAGTGGCGGTGAAATTTAACACGTGTTTGTATATAAATATGTTTAAAGTTTAGGAAATTTAAACTTATTTAAAAACAGCGTTAAAATGCTCGAAAAAACATTTTGACACTATGTCGTGGTCCCAGACTGCCACTTATTTGAATTATTTGAAATATTGGTAAACAAATTATTCACTATTTTTTATCCTTTTTCATATATTCCACATTTTTTAAGATCGAAGTGAGCCCATCGGGGCTATACTCCATGTCTTGTATTTACAAAATCGTAAATTTTCCAAGGAAGCGTTTAAGCTCACTATTGTAGTCTGAAAGAAATAATGATAAAGAAAGAATATACAGTTGGAAAATTTAAAAATATACCTGACATCGCCCAGGTATTATTTAAACTAAATTATGTTTTTCCAATTCACTTTGATTTATATTTTGGACGATTATGCTTTTCAAGCGGTATGGTGTGTTTACCCTTCATATCTAACTTTTTCGCTAATAATTACAATTTTCTTTAATCAATTTTATAAATAAAAACCCTTTAACATTTCTAAAGAAAAACAGCATCCTTATAACACAAAGACTATTTTAGTTACTTAATTTTAAAATGTCGAATTTCAAGGAGCGCCAATCGAAATTTGTTTATATGTAGTTTAAAAAAATTGTGAAAATATGAGTCAAAGTGGACCACGTTAAAACATGATGCATATCGATCAAAGTTTGAGGCTGAATTTTATTTCGAAAAATTAAAAACAAATAGTCTCTGTATGCTGAACACGAGTCGCTTTAATGGATTTTGAGATATCGTAATATATATCGTAGAAAATACTGAAAACTATATTTCCAGATCCGTGCGTAGCAAACCAAATTAAAGTAAAAAGATTGCACTGTAAGTAAAGTATCAACTGCTGAAATGACACTACGGAACACGTTAACTTAAGTTTGGGTCGTAGAATCCAGTAGTATTTCCCTTTTTAAAAGATGATGTCAAAATACACAGAAAATATTATTGTCCAAAAAAATTTCAATTAAAACTCACTTTCAATTAAATGTTAATTAATATGTATTCACTGTTTAATTGAAAATGAATTTGGTATAAACAAAACTTCCAGTTTTTATAACGTATTATAACAACATAGAAAAAAAAAATTTTAAAAAATCGATGAAAGTTAAAAATTTGCGTTTTTTAATTTTGGCGACTGTGGAGATTTATTCGAATTTTTTTTATTTATGCAATTTTTTTTTACATTTCTGCAATTTTGAGGATTGTTTTTTTTTTTAAATTTTGGCAAATTTTTTTAAAATTTGAAAATCTTTTCAAATGTTTTCAATTTTTTTGAATTTTGGCGATTTTTTACAATTTTATTGATTTTTCTGTGTAGAAATATTTAATTTTTAGTTTTTTTTTTTTTTTTTTTTTTTATAATTTAACCAATACTCAGGGGATGCCCCCTACTCATGCAGTGCATTGTATTGATCAGGAAAATAAGGTATGGGAAGGAGGAAAGAGGGAGTAGTGTTTGTGGATATTTGATTTAAATTTTTTTAAATTGTAAGTAACAGGGAAGACTTCTGCGGGAAGTTTGTTCCACATACGAATCGTTCGACTAAAAAACGAATTTTCTCTGTAATGCGTTGTGCGAAACACAGGACAATCAACTACAAACGGATGTGCTCTACTAGATAAGCGAGTATTACGAATAAAAACTCGGGCTCGTGGAATAAGTTCACTTATCTCAGATGAGCATCTCCCATGGTAATATCGATAGAAAAGTGTCACACAACCCACATTCCGACGATGCTCCAATGAATCAATAGAGTTGGATACACTACTGTCATTGATAAGCTTCACCGCCCTCCCCTTTATTTATTGCTTTTTTGTCGACCATCAACTCTAATAATGATAGCCTACCATTTGCAGGCGAAGATTTGTAATGAAATTTGAAGATTCAAACCATATAATACTGTACTAACAGGCATTTCCTATATGATCCAATTAAGTTTTTAAATTTGTCAAATCATTTCGGGGGGGGGGGGCTCTATCCCCTTGCCCCCTCCCTAGCTACGTGCCTGCTGTATACACTTACGTATGATCATATATGGCATATATTGTATGATCATATATATAAGATATGCTAATATTACGCCATTTTTAAAAATGTTCATAAACTCAGTATAAGATCTGAACATGTATCGTAATGTATTGCCACACATATAAGCATTTATGATAATTTCAAGTTGTAAATGAGTATATGGAAACTTTTTTAATTACGTTCTTTTAATATCTAATTTTATAAAGGTCAATATATAAAAATATAGCGTTATATAAGTTACCTTATTAGAAACATATAATAATATATGGCTATACCTTATAATATGACACCATATATAATCACATGTTATAATATATTTTAAGATGAAAGACGTAGCACCATATATACATTTTTGTACTCGAGCTGTATTAATACCAAAGCTTTTAAACTAAAAGACAAACGGGTCAACCTTGGCAAGTAACTTTGACAGGTGGTACAAGTGTAGACAACAAGTGCTTTCCGAATCCGAAAATGATACTATCATTTGACAAAAGGTCCGTCAGTTCAAAAAGTTAACAAATTTTTCATCGTTGGCAGAATGTTGGAAAAACAAAAAAATTGGTGGTCTAAAAATAGATTTTCCAAAATAAAATTACAAAAATTTCATTTGTAATTTTTTTTGGTCCTGCCTGGATACGAACCCTGGCACAGTGGGAAAATTTTGACGTTTTTTGGAGCAAATTTGGCTACAGCCCACAGTTTTTAACGAATTTAAACAAATTAAAATTTTGCAAAATAAATTCGAGATCGATTTCTCAAGGCCGATTTTTAAAAGTCTTGTTTTTTTATATTTTTAATAAATCGTCAAAAACCAGCTAAATTTCCATTTTTTTTTTTGATTCTACTGCTATAAAATATTTAAAATTTGTGGTATTTAAACGAAATGTACCTCAACAACTTGTGTTTATACCAAATTCATTTTCAGTTAAACAGTTAATACATATTTTTAAACATTTAATTGATAGTGAGTTTGAAGTGGAACAAAAGTTTAATTGAATTTTTTTGACAATAATTTTTTCTGTGTATTTTGACATAATCTTTCAAAAAGGAGATAACACCACGGAATTTCGTAGAATTTCAAAGGTGTACAGTGCAAATTTAATAAACTTTTTCTGAATTTCACTATGGAGACTCCAGACTATTGACCTATATTCCAATTTTGATCTTACAAAAGATATTTAATAATATTCAAAATTTCTTAAAATATTTTTATTTAACCCAAATAAAATTTTATTGTTATACTCAGAAGAACAATAAAAAAAAATACCTTTTTTTTTAAATTCAAATATATAAACGCATACTCTGCTCACTTTAATCCGACGCACTTTTTCCTGAAGCGTGACAGTTGGCTTTAAATCGCGGCTTCAACTTATTTTTAAAAAATTTCATAAAACTGAAAGTAATTTTGAAAATATTAACATTTTTTATGATAAGTTTTGTACATTAAATATTTAATTTTAATTAAATAAGTTTCATTCAATTTATAAAAACTAGTTGTTAAATGAATTTTTTTATTTTTTTTTAATAACTATGGACATTAGGGTGTCTTTCGTTGTATGGGCGAAAAATAAAAACGAGATTTTGACTGTACACCCCTCTTAAAATATTTGTTTGGGTAAAAAAATTCACCATGCAAAAAATTAGAGTTCTAGCATAACGGGAAGATGTCCCGCATCGCCCTTGAAAATCGGGCCCCTTGGAAAAATGGGCATAATTTAATAAAAAATTACAATTTTTTTTTCTTCAAAATTAAAAAAATATAAAATAATTTTTGTGTTGGGTTTAATCATAAATACTCAGATAAAAAATATTACTTTCCCAGAAAATCGCTAACTTACCCTAACTTTGTGTCAAAAAACTTAATAAATATTTTGGGGGTACCTCAAAGTGACTTTTTTGCATTTTTGAAAATTTTATTCAACAAAAATCAAAAACCTAGTGTTTGCTGTCATGTATTTCATTAAGCATATTTCAAGTATTAAATAAGCCAGGTATTACGGATATCCGTTGGCAAAATTTTTTTTTAGGGCATTTTGATTCTCGGGGATTTCAAGTTTTTTTTTTTATTTTTATACATTTTTACTTTAAAACAAGGTTTTAATAATATTTCATCAATATTATTGTATATGCTCTTTTATATGATGTAATAACTTTATTATAATATACCATTTTTTCTGTTGATAGTTAACCCATGTTCACATGGGGTCAAATATGACCCACGTAAGAAAAATGCAGTTTTTTGCCAAAATTTATAAATAAAATAAAAAAAGGAATAATTCAATTTATATTTATTCTAAAAAATTTTCGTTAACCGTTTCTAGTCTTCGAGTAGGTCAATTTAGTAAAAATTAGAACTCAAAACTTTTCCATAATAATAATTTTGAGGGGAAAAAAAATCTACACTATTAAATTAAAAATATGTTTTTCAAAAATACTCTTGAATATGTACAAAAAAATCAATTTTAATATGAATACAAATATCTGAAGTTATACTAAATAATTAATTTTAATTAATTTTAAAATGCAAATAAATTACAATTAGAAACATAAACAAAAATTTATTTTGTCATCTTTGTGATTTTTGACTCTTTAAACTACGAGGGTCAATTGTGACCCCATGAAATCACAGGTTAACTATGAACACGAAAAAATTATACTTTATAATAAAGTTATTACAATTATATAAAATAGCATACACAATAACATTGATAAAATATTACAAAAATCTTGTTAAAAAAAAAATTCTATACAAATTGAAAAAAACGTTGAAATCCGCTAGAATGCTCTAACAAAAATTTTTGCCAATGAATATCCGTAATACTTGGCTTATTTAATACTTGAGATGTGTTTAATAAAATACTTGACAGCAAACGCCAGGTTTTTGATTTTTGTTGAATAAAATTTTCAAAAATGCAAAAAAGTCACTTTGATGTACCCCCGAAATATTTATTAATTTTTTTGACACAAAGTTAGGGTAAGTTAGCGATTTTCTGGGAAAGTAATCTAATTTTTTGCATGGTGAATTTTTGTACCCAAACAAATATTTTAAGAGGGGGCAGCCCCAAAAATCGCAAGTTGAAAAATAAGGACCACCCTAATGGACATAGATACATTACACAGCACACTCAAAACGTATAAGTAATATTTTAATTAATATTACGTATACGTATAGGGTTGTATGAATTGATATTATAAGTATACACATTAAAAAAAATTTAATCATTAAACGGTGTACCACCATTGTCATGCACACTAATATTTGGGCGATCAATTTATTTAGTTAAGATTTAACATTATATAATTTTTAATAAAACGGTACAAATGGAAAATTAACAAAAAATATACATATATAAATACATTTTTTTTTTCTTTTTTTTGTGCGCCCCACCAGAGGCACTGGTCTGTTTGCGCTACAACGCGTCGAAAGCCATAGTATCTAGTGCTCGGTTAAGGTAATAGGATATAATTTGTAATTATATGATTATTAATAAAAAAAATATATATTTTTTGTACTACCATCGCTTACTAAAAAATAACAAAGTAAATTGTTATCAAAAGTTTTAATTGTATTTAATATAAACTAGGTTTTAATAATAAATGTCTAGTGTTTACACAAATTTTGTTAAATAATCCCCAAGTTTTTCTTAAAAATATAACAAATCTGGCATGTCAGTATTGAGAGCCAGTTTACAACTAAACAATAGTTTAGTTTTTTTCTTTCGCCCTCACAATTTGTATAACAGTTTTAAACAAAAGCAAAAATAAATACTCTCTTTATAAGTGAGTACATTTTCTAGTTTAATAGTGCAAAAGTGGAAACCGGCTTTTTATTAATAAAAATAAAAAAACACAAAAACAAAATAATAATTTTCACGCAAGCCAAGCCATGTTTTTGTATGTAGTTTTTTTTTTAGTTTTTTTTTTTGATAAATAATAAAGTTCTCAGTAAAGAAAATTTTAATAGTTGTAGCATATGGTGAGGTTTTATGCAGTGTAAGCCATGTTGCATGCATGCATATTGGTTGCATAATTGGTAAAATGCTATTTTCAAGTACAATTTTTACCAAAAACCGTATAAAAACAATTGTCGGCATTAACAACGGCAAGCCAACGACAAAATGTTGGTAATGTAAATGAGGTATAACATATTATAAGCAGAGCTGCAACTTATACAAATGCTTAAAAAAAAATGAGGAAAATAAACTCTAAACATATCCATTAAAAATCAAAATATTTTTGTAAATGTAAATTTTTTTAAGTTAATTTTTCATTGAAAGTTTAATTTAATTACTCTTATTAATCATTAAAAAAAAAAACGCACAACTTGTATGCCAAAATCATGCAAAATAATCAGAATTATTCATAGACTTAGAATACTATGTAGGTAAAGAAAACTGCAAATGTAGTTAAAAACAAATGAAATTTCACTTAAGGAAAGGACGACTTACATTTCAGTAAATTCAACTTACATTGTCATTTGTTTTTTAATGTTCAAAAAATGAACCACAATTGTAGTAAAAATTAACCACATATGCAGTAAAAAATACACAAACATTTTTTCGCGCTCATCAATGACGAGAGGGTATCAAGCTCTATTGACTCATTGGAGCATCGTCGGAATGTGGGTTGTGTAACATTGTTCTATCGATATTACCATGGAAATTGTTCTGCAGAGATAAGTGAACTTATCCCCAGGGCCCGTATTTTCATTCGAAACACTCGCTTATCTAGCAGAGCTCATCCGTTTATAGTCGATTGTCTAGTGAACTACACAACGCATTACAGGGAAAATTCGTTCATCAGCCGTACTAGCCGTATGTGGAATAAACTCCCCGCGGAGGTCTTCCCTGTCACTTACAATGTAGCGAAATTCTAATCAAATATTCACAAACACTACTCCCTCTTTCCTCCTCCCCCATAACCTAATTTCCTGATATCAACACAATGCATTGCATTATAGGGGGCATCCCCTGAGTGTTGGTCTAACGAAAAAAAAAAACAAAAACAGTCATTTGATGTGGTTTGTTTTTTTTAAATAAACTACAAGGTTAGTAAAAAATTTAATTTGTTCTATAAATGACTGACATTTACATAAAAAATAAAAAGAAAGAAACTTTATTATAACCCAAACAACTACATATTTTTAAAGCAGAAGTTCCCTGAGTGTAGATCAAACAGTAAAATTCATTATTGATTCGATAAGATATAAAGTCAATATCATTTCCCTTAGTAGTTCTAAAAATAAGTCCTCTCAGCGATTTATCAAAGTTTTATTAAAATTTAAGGGTGCGTTTCATGCAGACTTGGGCGACGTCAATTACATTTCATAATCATTCACTTGTGAAAATTTTCTGTATCATTTTTAATTTAGACCTACGCACCCAGTTGTGGGAATTTTTTTTATTTTTTCAATACCAGGCATGGGACATAATTCCAATTTGTGTGTATTTAATTACAGGCCAATTACTTTTTTATGTCTAATTACATGTAATTGGTTGTAAATGAGTAAAATTACCCAATAATTAAATACCCAGATATTGTTACTAATCCCCATGTTTGGTATTTAAAATTTTCAAAATTTTCCAAGGAAGCATTTAAGCTCACAAGTGTGAGTGTAGGTCTAATGTTATTAATGATATAAACAAATTTTACATGTGCATAATTGTCAAATGTAATTGACGTCGCCCAAGTCTGATTCAAGGCGACTTCAAATGTATTAAGTTTTTACTCAAAACATAACTAATGGCTAGTTTTCATTGATATACTTATTAAAATTATAAATGTTAATTTACCATATGACAGTTAAAAAAAATTGCTAAAAAGCACGACATAAAGAAATTATAAAATCGATTATTCTAAAAAAAATTTAATTTTGAATTAAGATTTGCCCATAACATGGTTGTCAAACATTTAATTCGGTTATCATTATTGGATAACGGCATTTTGTGAATATTTCGTTAGGATATTTTAAGGTAAACGATGTTTCAAGTTAGAGTGGGGATCACTTGTGGGTACATGTAAGTACATGTAAGTACCTAAAGATTTAGGACGAAAAATATTTGACACTAAAACTAAAGTATACTTTTCTAAAGGTATGTGGTATGCTAAATTTAAATCTGGTCTCAGAATCACTTTCCTATATCAGTCGTTTTAGCTTTATTAACGGGAAAAGTGTCGTTTTTGATCAAAATTCTCCGATTTTTCACCTTTCTGGAAATATATTTTTTGTTAATAGTATACAGACTTCATACTTTAAATGCATCAATATATAGTTTTATATTAAAGATCTACATTTTTTTGAAATTATACGATATATTTTTATATATAGCTACACTCTTATTAATTTTTGTTTAAATTTACCCTATTTACAGTAGGAAACTGTACTCTTAACTTAAATTGGGTAAAATTACTCTATGTATGTTAGTGAAAAAATTTCACTCATTTTGTGTAAGTCGGTGGCCAAAAAATGTGTAAAATTACATTGTAAATGCGTAAACTGTTCCTAAAAATTCAAAATTTAAAACTTTTTTGTCTAAAAAAACATTTTTTGCGTGTAAATATACACATAAAATGTGTAAAACTTCATTTTTGAATGCATAAAAATTCGTAAATATACCAACGCCAAGTTTATAGCTAAATAAACTAAACAACTTAAAAAAAAATTAAATGTTGTTTTATTATCAAACAGTTTTTGTTTTTCGACACATAAAAAGTCTCAAAGAAATGATTTTAGTTTATTGTGATAAAAAACAAAATTTGTTGGATATATTATCCGTCTGCTTTTCCAAACTCGTATTTGTGGGACACAATATTCTTTCGTCTGGTTAAAATTAAAATTTGATATATTTTGTCTTCATAAGTTGATGTATGATCAGTGGCCTAAGAGAAGCGTAATTGATATATGCAACCATATCTTCACCATGTTTTTGGAGCATGGAGTCGATTTGTCTTTAAATTGTTTAATATGTAGGAGCTTATATTTACTCACTATGCGTTATAATACACACACATTTACCCATTTTATATAAAATTACAAGCATTTTTTAGAGTATGCGAATAGGTCAAGATATCGTTTTATCCAAAATGTTATACTTTTTTTTAAATATTACACTATATATTGTTATATATAGTTTTGATTTGTGTTATATCTAGTTATACATGTATTCGTTGATTAAAAATATTAATTGTGATCGCGACACATCAAATCTAATATATTTTGTTTGTACATAACGAATATGAACTCGAAATTATAATCGGAGTCGAGGTTTTCGCGAAATCGGAAAATTTCATGCAAAAAAGTTGTGACATTTTATCAAACATTTTTTATATATCTACCCAGCAAAAACTGTTCTGCGAAAGAATAATTCTAATTGAGCATTTTCATCGATGAATTTAAAATTGGCTTCTCATAGAAAGAAATCATTCTTATAATGCTGCAAAGCAACTTCGTTGGAATATTTTATATCTAAATAACTTCCAAAGAAGTTGTATACGCAAAAAGCTTCCGCAATATAATAATTAGCATGCTTGATTCCTATGACAAGCCAATGTTAAAATCATCGACAAAAATGCCAAATTAGAAGAGAACAAATTTTTGCTGGGTACCGCTGTGAGAATATATTATGAATATATATGTGATACAACATTTTTGTTAACAAATAAATTTTAGTAAGCTAAATTTTAGCGAAAAGACAAAAAAACTCTAAATTTAAGTTAAACTGCAAGGATAACTGCTATCCTTTCTAAAATTAAAATTAACAACAAAACCAAAACTACAGCAAGTTAGATTTTTCAGTAACATCGTTTTCAGTTAATTAGAAAAATACCACAAAGCTCAGATTTGAGAAATTTGTTTATTTGATTAGACGTAAACATGTTTTTTACTTAAATCTTTTCAGCAAATTTAATGATTTTAACTAAATTATGTATTTTTTCGTGAAACTTTTAAGAAATCCGCGGATTTCTTAAAAGTTTTTAAATTTTTTTGAATTATGATTTCACATTTGTTTTCTGCACATAAACTTATACAAGATTGATGTAAGTTATAAAATAATGCAATTTATAGACACTTCTAAATATGTATGAATTTCTTCTAGAGACAACCTTGGTAAAAATAGTTATATCTAGTCATATCTGACTTTAAATGGAGTCATAACGGCTTATATCACTATATATGCAAATACATCCGATAATTTGTATTGAGAGAATTTTTTATATGGTAACTAATATTATAACATGTCTCTAAATCTTACTCCATATTTAACTATATAAGCCATATAATAATAATCCAAATATATGTAGTAGAGCGGGTCGATTTAAAAATCGCTCAACGTTCAAGGAAAATCGTATTCTAGGGATCAAAATAAGAAACTTTGCCGAAGGAACCATACCTCTAAAACGAATTCTGATGCCCCGACTTTTGACTCGTAGGGTCAAATTTTAAAAAATCCCACTTTGAACTATTTAGAGTGCCCCAATCGAATCCAACCCAATCGAGCTAGAGCGTCGAATATAATTTATACATTCATCTGCTAGAGCGTCTTCCGGAGAAGAAATAGAAACCCTGATCGTGGAAAGACTCCTCCTACTTTCTGAAATATCTCTATCCAGAGATTTGTACATTTTGCTATAAAAACCCCGCTAAAAAGGCCCTTTTAAACTTAAATTTTGACCCCTTAACGGTCACCTAGAATGATGATTTATGCATTAATCTGCTAGCGCATCTCCCAGAGCTCCGATAATCTTCGAGAGATTACTCCTACTTTCTGAAATATCAAAATGGGCTCTTTCAAAATTTGACCCTACGGGTCAAAAGTCGGGACATCAGAATTCGTTTTAGAGGTATGGTTCCTTCGGCAAAGTTTCTTATTTGGATCCCTAGAATACGAATTTCCTTAAACGTTGAGCGATTTTTTTGCCTCCATACAAATCGACCAGGCCTAATATGTAGTCATCGATATAATTATATATGGTATCATGCTAAGTCTTACTAAATTATATGTGGCGTCATGCTGAAAACATTTTCCTTATACTTTTATATATCATTATAAAGGGTGGTTAAATTTCAAGGGCCGATGTTGATTTTGAATAAAACACAAACTATTTAGGAAATTATTGTAATTTTATTTTATTATGATATATTGGTATTACTCAATTATGTATGGAACAAAATATCGGCCAAATGGGCGCGGCGACCACGGCGGCACACCTCCATCCGATGGTCCAAATTTTCGATGACGCTGAGACATAATGGAGGAAAAAAGTCCAACGGTGTCAAATCACATGATCTTGGCGGCCAATTGACATCGCCATTACGTGAGATAACACGGCCATTGAATTTGTTGCGCAAAAAGAGCCATTGTTTCGTTATCTGTGTGGCAAGTGGCACCGTCCTTCTGAAACCACATATCGTCCACATCCATATCTTCCAATTCGGGCCATAAAAAGTTCGTTATCATCTCACGATAGCGAACACCATTCACAGTAACTGCCTGACCGGCCTCATTTTGGAAAAAATACGGCCCGATGATGCCGCCAGCCCATAAACCGCACCAAACAGTCACTCTTTGTGGGTGTATTGGTTTTCCGACAATCACTCTTGGATTCTCATTCGCCCAAATGCGGCAATTCTGTTTATTGACGAATCCACTGAGGTGAAAATGTGCCTCATCACTGAAGATGATTTTCTTCGAAAATTGATCATCCACTGTTGCCATTTCTTGCCACCATTCTGCCCATTCACGACGTTTGGAATGGTCAAGAGGCTTTAGTTCTTGAGCTAATTGCACCTTGTAAGCGTGTAAATGCAAGTCTTTATGCATAATGTTCATCAACGACGAGCGTGAGAGGTGCAATTGTTGGGCACGACGACGAGTTGAGGTGGACGGCTCTTCAGCCACACTATCGCGAACAGCAGCAATATTTTCTGCAGTACGAGCTGTACGAGCATGCACTGGTGTTCTCACATCTTCTACAGACCCGGTTTGCTCGAATTTTTCCACGATTTTTGCGATTGTACGCACATTTGGACGATCAAATTGACCAAAAAAATCACGAAGTGCACGATATGCATTTTGATTTGAACGCCCATTTTCATAATAAGTCTGGATAACTTTAACACGTTGTTGGATTGTGTATCTCTCCATGGTTCAAATTGAGTAAGTCTGAAATAGAGAAATGTCAAATAAAATTCGGAAAAAAACTTGGCGTTTAGGTGTGGTTCACATTCAACATCGGCCCTTACAATATAACCACCCTTTATATATAATCCCATACATATTTTGGTAAAGTTCAATATCAAATTAATTTATCTGAAAGTTAAGACTTTATTATATATTATATATATATAACCATATTAATTTTATATCGAAATCAGTTTCAAGTGCTTTTTTTTATATAATTTCAAATTAAAAAATGGGTACATTTGCGAAACACCAAATTTATTCTGCATAATTTTCAAAATTTCGTTGCTAAATTTAAATTTTCAACTTGAATACTATTAGGCATAACTTCAAGTTAAAAGAAGCAGTCCTACTATCGGCTAAAATTTTATAAAATCAGATATATTTTTTTTTTTTTTTTTTTTTCGTTAGACCAACACTCAGGGGATGCCCCCTATAATGCAATACATTGTGTTGATATCAGGAAATTAGGTTATGGGGAGGAGGAAAGAGGGAGTAGTGTTTGTGAATATTTGATTTGAATTTCGCTACATTGTAAGTGACAGGGAAGACCTCCGCGGGGAGTTTATTCCACATACGGCTAGTACGGCTGATGAACGAATTTTCCCTGTAATGCGTTGTGCGGTTCACTGGACAATCGACTGCAAACGGGTGAGCTCTGCTAGATAAGCGAGTGTTTGGAATGAAAATACGGGCCCTGGGGATAAGTTCAGTTATCTCAGCAGAACAATTTCCATGGTAATATCGATAGAACAGTGTTACACAACCCACATTCCGACGATGCTCCAATGAGTCAATAGAGCTTGATACCCTCTCGTCATTGATGAGCGCCGACGCCCTCCTTTGCACACGGTCCAGAAGCTCCAAAATAGACTTTGAAGCCCCTGCCCATATATGGGAGTTGTATTCCATTTTCGGTCGGATATAGGTGGTATAAATATTAAGTAAATCGGAAGGAGTGAAGTACTTCTTACACCGTCTCAGGAAGCCGAGACACTTGAATGCTTCTTTCGACACCTGGAAACGTGCTTATTCCAACGGACATCAGACTGAATCCTCATGCCCAGAACATCAAGAGTATATAATTTAATGTCCCAGATATGGACAAATCACGAATAAAATTGTACCAAATTATATATAATTTAATATAATTAGATATATGTAGATGACACATTTTCGAACGAATTTGTATGTGTTTATATAGGGGAACTTATCAAATAAGATAAAGTTATATTAGACCCCATATTAAAATTTTTTACCGGGAAATTACTTATTCTTAAAAGTTAACTTTTTCGGCAACCTCTTAATGTTAACGAATTTAGCTGAAACTTTGCACGTTGAGTTTTAAGGTACACCAAGGTACACATAGGATCAACACTGTGGAGATAGCAAAATCCAATTTTTATATTTTTTGGACAACTCTAAACATATGTATTTATAAATAATATATAACATATATAATTATATAAAATTATGTATAATTATATGTAAACGTTTATACTCGGGATATTAAAAAAAAAATTATTTAGGGCAACATATATATGTGTTGCCTCTGCCAATATCTTGTATTCCGAAAAAAAAAAATTATTAAATATTTGGTACGGAAACATGTCCTCATATTGCGAGTATAGAAAAAAATGTACCCAAAAAATTCTACTACATATTTTCCCAACAAAGCGGTTATTGAATGGCAAACAAGGATTCCAAATTTTGCAGAAGTACCAATTTTACACATTTTTGCTTTATTTACTACTAATGTTAGGTACTTATATATAACATTATATATTATTGGAAAGCTTATCAAAAAATACACAACACAAAGTAAAAATAAATACCACTTTTGCCTTTTTTTTGTTTGGAAGAACTATCATAACTATCAAAAAAAACCAAATTGGGGTCACATTTGACCCCACTTTTGAGATGGCACATAAAAAAAACAAGGTTATGACCTTTATAACATATATAAGCGTGTACTCTTTGGGCTAGTTCGCTTCTAACCAAGAAAAACATTATTGGTGTTCGCTCTTTTGGATTGAATACTCTTCGGGCGAGGCGTGTTCCATTTGATAAAATTAAATACTAGATTGTCCTGAATTTTTCTGTTTGTGTTTCATCTCCCATGTTAAAGAAGTATGCAGCCATTTTCAGTAATTCTTTGTTCAGGACCATTATTTTAAAAAATTTCGAAATTTGTAATAAAGTTTAAATAAAATCACCATTGCTCAAAAGTTATGTCTTACCTATACCATATTAGCAACACACTCTCAAAAATACCTACACAACTATTGTTCGTTCATATTCTAAATTTAGCAATTTTTACTATAAAATGGCAAATAGCTTTAACAAGTTGAACAACATGGTGTTGCTGTTGTTGATGTTATATAGTAGATGTTAATGTTGCTGCTGGTGCTGGTGCTGCAGTTGCTGTTGTTCTTGTGGTAAGTTGATGCTGCAAAAAAGACCAACATGTTTTTTTTTTTTTGTTTTTGATATAAGGAATAACGTACGCTTTAATTGCAAAAGTCTTTAAAAAGAGATGAGCACTTTAAAACAAAACTGCAAAATACAATTAAGATACACTACGACGACAGCGCTGAGGACATTTAAGTAAAAACAACAGCAACAACAAACATAAAACCAACATACGACAACTGGTTACAAACACCGGTTTGTTACTTAATACAATAGACTTTGAATTACTGAAAGTATAATCGTACATACGTTATGTACGGACGTACTTCAATATAAGTTAAGCTTTTTTTCGTTTTTTTTTTGTGCAAATAAACCATGAACTTCTAAGGCATCTTAATGTGCACAAAAAAAAATATGTAAAAGAAGAAGTGTTAAAAACATATGATAAAGGTCAAAATTCGTTTTATTTTTTTTTTATTCTAAATCAATATTGTTTACGATTATTTTTTACGTGGTCATATGCATTATTTTGTTAGTTCTTATAACAGCCTTATACACTGACAGTATCGATTTCAAATGGATTCATTGATTTAATGAATAATTCCATTAACTGAATGAAAATTAATTAGTATTGTTAAATTTTTCATGGTTTTATAAAAAAAATTCATTTAATCACTGAACAATTTTAGAATTCTTTTCAATCAAACTGTTAACTTGTAATATGAAAAAAAAAAAAAATAGTTTAGCGTCAATTTTTTATATATATTTTCTATATAAAGGGTGATTTTTTAGCAACTTTCTTTTTGGCAACACTGTTTTTGGCAGCTCAGCAGTTTTTGGGCAACATGTTACTGATTAACATGTTCAGTTTGGTCTATAATTTAACCATGAATCGACTTACAAACGAACAACGCTTGCAGATTATTGAATTTTATCAAATATATCAAAATTCAGGATCGGTTAAGAAAGTACATCGTGCACTTCTTCCAATTTATAGTCAGTTTGGGCGACCTTCTGAGGCGGCTATTCGGAATCTTGTGACTATATTTCGCACCAAATTTACATTATTGGACATTAAACATTGATGACCGTGAATTATAGATTCGGCGCCATTCGCAGCAGTTGGGCCTCTGTTACTCCACTACGTGGGAAATTTTGCGGAAGGATTTGGGTGTAAAACCTTTTAAAATACAGCTGGTGCAAGAATTAAAGCCACACGAATTTTGGTGAATGGGCGCTGGCAAAGCTGGATGAAGATCCACTTTTTTATCGGAAAATTCTGTTCAGCGGCGAAGCTCCTGGTTGAATGGATAGTCAGAAGCATTGCAAGAACTGCCAATGCATCCCGAAAAATGCACTGTTTGGTGTGGATTATGGGCCGGTGGCATCATTGGACCGTACTTTTTCACAGACGACGAAGGCAGGAAAGTTACTGTGAGTGGCGAGCGCTACCGTGAGATGATTACAAATTTTTTTTGGCCAAAATCGAGGAACTGGACTTGGGTGACATGTGGTTTCAACAAAACTGTGCCACATGCCACATAACACGCGAATCAATGTCCCAAATGAGAGGCGAGTTCGGTGAACAGTTTATTTCACGTTTGGGGCCGCTAAATTCGCCGCCTAGATCGTGAGATTTAACGCCTTTAGACTATTTTTTGTGGGGCTTTTAACTTTAACACTTTCCCGCTTCCAAACTGTGCACTGCACACAAAAAACTACTTTATTTCTTATTATAAAATACTCTGTTTCAGAATTTAAAATACCCCGCCTAGAGGCAGGTTTGCCGGTTAGAGGGTTAAATTTGCTAAGTCTAATAATCAGCATTTCTTGTCTTTAAAAATGAATAAATCATAGCCAAATAAAAATAAAAATGTTGAGTAATAAAATATTTCTGCATTAATTAATTATTGACGTTTTTCCCGTTTTCCAGAAAATTATGAAAATTTTTCCCGGGAATTCCCGAAAAAATTGAGTCGGGAATTCTCGTACCCCAAACCCTAAAAGTAACGCAAGGGAAAAGTGTTTAAATTATTACCAGGTAACATGTATAATGTATAATGTATAATGTGGGCCACTGATACCTTTTAAATACCGTTATCTATTTTAAACCCGTTGTACATTGATAACCGATACAATACCAATACCGTATCTCGTGAATTTTAAAATACCGATATAAAACAACAGCTTCCCTTAATACCGGTATTAAATCGGTTTTAAAAAAATATGTTTATTTTTGCAAAAAATAATTTTTTTTTTATATAATACATCAAAAATTGTTAATCAATTCGAGTTTTTTATGTAATTTTAAACGTTTCCAATACTTAGCAAACAAAATCTAAAAATACATTTTTTTTTTTTACTTTTTAACGTTAAAAAATTCAGGTGATTTAATCAAAATGCAGTGAGAGGGGATACGATTGATAATAAACTATGTAGTATCACCTCTACACAACTTTTACTGGTCCCGTTATGAAAAAAATCGTTAAATTTACAGATAATTTTATAAAAACAATCAAAAATGTCAAAAAAGTTTACGTACAAAAAAGTTACTGAATTTTCCTTTTATTTGAATACCCCCACTTATATGTTACTTGGCGTACCACTTTTTAGGGCCTGCTACCAGGCCCTATCTTTTTTTATATGATCTCGATAAAATTTGTAGTAAACCTACTTGTGTTCCAAATAAACTTAAAAAAATGTGTTTAAAAATAAAAATTTAAATATTTAATAATTTTTTATAATTTCATCGAAGTCCAGTTAAAAAACGACATATATGTTTCCATTTATGGACTAATTCATGTTTACATATGATTCATATATGGTCAGAGGTGTTCATATGCGATCATACATTTAAATATTATCTCAATTTTTCTTTCCTCAACATATGATCATTCATATATGAATCATTTATGAATGTGTGAATGCATGTATGAAATATTCCATATATGTAGATTTTTAACAGTGATGTTCATATTTTAAAATAACGTACATAAGCTACAAGTATTTTATATAAAAATTAATAAATTTGAGTTTTTTTTAATAATTTAAACCATATTTTTTTATATATTTTTTAAATGCTTTTCAATAATATTACGAATGGAATACCGATACCAATAAAACAACAACAAAAGATTTATACCGAAATAAAACCATGCTTTTTTTTAGAAATTTTTGCAATTTTTTTTGTGTCTAGCGAAAATTGGCAACCAAAATTGAAACTTTGGCTCAACTTTGGTTGAAACTCCATATGTGATTCATATATACTCATAGGTGTTCATATGCGATCATACATGTAAATATTACCTCAATTGTAGTTAATGTACACAACATATGAACATATATGAATCATTTATGAACGTATATGTATCACGTCTGAATGTGGACATATATGAAACAGGTGGGGGTACCATATATTTCGATTTTTAACAGGGCTGTTCATATTTTAAAGTAAACGTACATAAGCTACAAGTATTTTATATAAAAATGAATAAGTTTGAGTTTTTTTTTTTTTAATAATTTAACCGTTTTTTTTTATATATTTTTTGAATTTCTTTCAATAATAACGGTAACAAAAAATCGAACCAATACCGTTATTCGTTTCGATGGCCAACCTTGAAATAAAAGCATGCTTCTTTAAGAAATATTTGTAACTTTGTTTTTTTTTGCCTCAAGGCGCTCTCTAACGGTAATATTGGCAACCAAAGTTGAAACTTTGACAGCATTTTAATTTTAGACGATTGAAGATAATTTAAAAATTTAAATTTTGTAAACAAATGTTTTTTTTTTTAACAATATATCAAAAAAAAAAGTTTTTTTAGTTAACCGAATTTTAAAATGCGATATAATTTTTATAAGTTTAGTAGTATTTTATTGAAAACCATCCAATATTTATATTTTGAGAGAAAATGGAATACATATTGGGATCACTCGGTCGAATTTTCAAAAATTATATACAATCGATGAACTAATTTCTCGCAGAGAAATAAATTTTCATATTTTTCATCAACATAACAATCGAAAATATAAAAGATTAGGATTTTAATAATTTTTAAAAAAAAAGTCCATCAAAAAATGTCAATCATTTGTTTTTTCAAATAATTATTTGGCAACTCTGGATAACAAGTTTTCGAGAAAAACAGGAAAATTTGAATTTTGCAAATTCAAAACAGATTTTTTCCAGATATTTTTTTTAAAACGTTCTCAATCGACGATTATAATTTTTATCGCAAAATTCTTCTGAGACAACCGAAATATATAATCGAGAACAATATGTTTGGTGCCTCCCACTTTCTGGTCACAGCTTCTTCCGTCTATTTTTTATTTTTTTTTAAATATCGATTTCTGTGAATTTAAGTTAAAATAATAAAAATTAAAAAAAAAAAACTTATTTGGGCAAAAGTCTTTGGCCATAGCATTTTTCGTTGAAAAATCCACACGATCCTGGAGAATTTGGATTAAACAAAATTGAAGGTCCTCTGGACAGTTTCGGTTTGAAATCTTAATTTGGTTGTCAACACATTTTTCCAAGTTTTTAAATTCAAATTTAACTGAATATATCAACTGTAGTTTGCAAATTGTTATATTAAAATTTTACCACATTTCCGTGGTGAGATATTTTAAAAGAGGAACTGCAAAAAAAAAACAAACACAAACTCAGCGCATGCATGTATCATATTACACTTTTGCTCTCACTTTTTTACACAAAGTTGAGTACTACGACCAGCCAAAATATCTATTACTGATACCAAAAAATAAAAATAGCCAAAATGTTTGTTACTTGGGAGTTTAAACACGAAATAAAGTAAAAATAATAAAACAAAAACAGAGAATATGGCATAAAAAACATTATTAGGCAGAGAGCCAAATTAAAATTTGACCTAAAACAGAAACAAATATCCCAGCAAAAACACACCTGACCAAATAATGAGTCTAATAATCCATACTCGAAGGTTTGGACGTATTACCCTTTATATTATAATTCTTACTTTTTTTATATGAAGTGTCCCAAAAGTAATGAGTTATGCATTACTGGAAGCCTTACGTAAATATGAATTATAATGGGTTTTTTTATAACCACACAAGGGTATGAAAAATAAGCCAATACTAGGAGGAAAAAAAAAATGGGTCTAAAAATAGATTTTGAAGAAAATATTATGCATTAAAAAAATAGTATTTTTTTTTTTTAAAACGTGGTAGAGCTGGGAATCGATCCCGGGTCGTCACATTAACAGGCGACTGCTCTATCTAAGCCACCGAGGCATATCACATTTGATAGTTCAAAACATAAATGAATTTTTCTTCTATGTAAATTCGTTTAAGATATACCAAAACTAACACCTTACCCTTTAGCTTACAAAAAGGCGAATTATAATGAGCCTAAAAATATATTTTGAAAAAAATTACGAATTTAAAAAATATTTTTTTAAAACATGTCAATCAAACGACCCGGGAATCGATCCCGGGTCGATTGAATTAACAGGGACTGCTCTATACTCTAAGCCACCGAGGAATATAATATTTGATAGTTTAAAACTTAAATAATGGTTTCTTCTACGTAAATTTGTGCAAACTATATACCAAAACTAACACCTTACCGTTTAGCTTACAAAAAGACATATTATAATAAGTCTAAAAATAGATTTGCAGAAAAAATGTTGTATCATTATAATTTGCCTATAAGTAATAAGATCAATACCCTATTATTGTTCACCAATAAGGTTTTGTATTATTTTATTACTTTAAGTAATACAGAAGGTAATAAGTACTCATTACAAAGTAATGTGTAATATAATAAATAGTCATTACCATGTTTTTGCTGGGATACAGAGCCAGCACAACCATAAGCCAGTTGAACTGAACTCAAACACCCAGCCAAGTAAAGAAACCGAAACAAAACAGATGCGAATTGAATTCAAAGCCGTAAAACCAGTTAGTAGAAGTTTTGTTGGTCGGTTAGTTGAATTGGTAGTGACGATTACTAGACAAACAACAAATCAGTTGAGCTTTTGCAAACGACAACGGAAGGTGTATAGCAAATTTTCGAGCGCGTGTGTTTCAAATAAATTTTCTTTGAAATATATAAAAAAAGTAATAAAATTAAAAAAAGTTTATTTTTTTATTATAAATATAATTAAATTAAAAATAAAACTTGTTTTTTTTTTAAACATCAAGATTTGACAAAAAAAAAAATTACGAATTTTATAAAAAAAAAAAAAATAGTTCACTTGTGTAGTGAAAAGAAAAAAGTGCATTTAAGTGAAATTTTTTATTTTAAAATAAATTGTTTAAACAAACAGCCTTGAAAACTGCTGCTGTTAAAGAAAGAAATCATAAAAAAAATTCGAAAACAAAAAAGTAAAGTTTCAATACAATAACTTGAGGAAAAAAAAAAGTAAAACAATACCCCCATTTTCATCAAGCGACTGCATAAACAACAACGACCGAAACCTTGTGTCTGTGAAATGTATCTTACGGATGCACATGACAATTTTCAACAAATACATGTTGTTGTTGTTGCTGTTGTGTTTTTATAATAATTTACGAAAACAAAAAAAAACAAAACAAAAATTACTAGTTAACTAACTAAACAACTTCTACTTGTTTAAAATTATTGTCACCGGCTTCTTATATTTTTTATAATTGAAAGCAAAAGAAAATTAAACATTTTTTGTTTAATATTATATAGTGTTAAATTAAAAGAAGACGAAAATAAACAATACATTTTCATAAAATATTGCTTTAATTCATATTTTAATAATAAATTATTATAATTTTTGGAAACAAATTTTCTTTATAATTATTGCATTGTGTTCTATATATCACAAGTGTTTAATTTTTTTAACTGTGGTTTAATTTTACTTTTTATTTGTTTAACAAGTTTTTAACAAGTTTTTAACATTTTGTTTATGTGTTTGATTTTATAAATATTTTGTGTTATAATTTAATTTTGTATACATCTTGATATTTCAAATTAAAAAATTCTATAAAAATTCTATAAAATTTCTTTCAAATTTAAGAAATTTCTGCATAAGAATTATTTGTCTAAAAGCCACCCAGTTTTTGTGTTTTATTTATTGAAAATCTAAAACACAAAAGTGTGCAAAAATTAAGATCATCGTTGGAAGATACATTTTATATATTTGTCAAAAGGTAAGCCGTCTAATTTGTATTTATTAATTCATTCATTTGACAAAATGAAATTTTGTCGAAATGTCATTTTAGTTGTTTATTTAATATGTTAATAGATTTTTTAAATAAATATTGGTTATTAAGGTTATTTTTTGAATTTTTAATAAAAACCAAATAGAACATCAGCAAAAAAAAACATCCACCTTTGAACAGTGGGTCAGTATCCAAATTGTTTGTAAATAATTCAGCCTCATCTTCTTTTCGAATATGAAACCGATTTTAAAAACTAACATTTTTTCAATTTGCTAGTATATGCCTTTAAAACCGATGCACAGAAAAATAAAGTGCCAACCGAACTGAATAGTGTATTTTGGTGGCTACAACCAATAAATTCTAAATATTTTAGGTGTTGCAACTAAAACGCAGTTTTGTTAACCTGAATTTTGTTGTGAAACCCAATATTCAGATGTGCCAACCGGTTTCAGTGGTAACAACCGAATTTTAGTTGGGAAATGGCTATATTTTTTGCTGTGTGCAAAAAACTAGTAAATCCAAAATTGGTATTTTTTTTAATGTTTACTGTTTTGTCCACATTTAAAGCAATTCATCTCTACAGGACTTATCGCTCATTTACTTCAATAACGTCATAACTCAAAATTTTGATTTTGTAGAAAACGAGTTTAAAGTTTTAAATTTACTCCTTACTATACATGATATCAATACGACTTTTTTACGCAATAAGATACGTGATATAACGAATAATTCTGCGTCATTAACTCAAAAATCATGTTTTTTTGAGTTCTGACGTTCTTAAATTTTTAAATCACATATTTTAAATTTTTAAATCCCATATTTTCACTCGAATAAAAAATTTGTTAAAGTTTAGTAAAAAGATGATCGAATTTGTAGAGTCTTGGTTGGCACATCTGAATATTGGTTTTCACAACAAAATTCGGTTAACACAACAGAGTTTTAGTTGCAATATCCAAAATATTCAGAATTTATTTGTTGTAGCCACCAAAATACAATATTCAGTTCGGTTGACACTTTATTTTTCTGTGTTTGGGTTTTGATGGCCTATACCAGCAGATTGTAAAAATTTTAGTTTTTACAATCTGTTTTATATTCGAAAAGAAGATGAGGCTGAATTATTTACAAACAATTTGGATTTTGACCCACTGTACAAGGGTGGATGTTTTTTTTTTGTTGGTGTTTAAAGCACTAGAAAATAGTTTTTCTATAAAATGCGTACTTTTAAATTTTCCAAAAGTGGTCGAAGTAGGCGTGGTTAAATACGATGGCGGATCAATAAGTCCGTGACTTTTTGAATGAAAAAAGCTTATTTTGCAAAAAAAAAAAAAATTTTTTAACATTATCTCCTTTTTAGCTCAATACACTTAGTCAACGTTTCTCCAATTTTTGTATCCCTTCCAAAAAATAAGATTTTTCGAGGTTCATAAAATAGACATTTGTTTGATCAATATTTTCATCGTTGGAGCTAAATCTCTTTCCACCGAGCCATTTCTTTAGGTTTGGAAATAGGAAATAGTCACTGGGGGCTAAATCCGACAAATATGGCGAATGAAGTACCAATTCATCATGTGCATTATCTTGATGAAAAAAAACTTTTTTCTTTTCCATATGGCGTCGTCTTTTTTTAAATCCTTGTTAAATCAGTCCAATAAGTTGGCATAATATTCGCCGTTAATTGTTTTTGCCTTTTGAAGGTAATCGATGTGGATTATCCCGCGTGCCTCCCAAAAACTGTTGCCGTCACCTTATTGGCCGACAAACTTACCTTGGCCTTCTCCGGAGCCGGTTCACCCGGAGAAACCCATTGTTTAGACTGCTGCTTGGTCTCCCGAGTGTTGTAATGGATCCATGTTTCATCCGCAGTTAAAAGACGCCGCAAAAACTCATTTCGAATTGCGGTTAAACAACTCCAAACAATCCTTTGAAGTTGTCGCACGATTACGTTTATGGTCAATTTCTTAAACCCAACTGATCATTTAAAATCGAAACCACACTGCCATATGACATGCCTATGACATCAATAATCTCAGACACTTTTACTCTTCGATCGGCCAACACCCTATCGTGGATTTTTTTGACATTTTCGGGTGTACTGTCATCAATTGGCCGTACAGAACGTTCAGCGTCATTTGTACTTGTGCGACCACAACGAAAGTCAGTAAACCACTTTTTTACCATTGAAATCGATGGTGCAGAATCCCCATAGTACTTATTAAGCTTTTCCTCGAAATACACTTTTTTCAATTTTTAAAAAAATCCACTAGGTTGTATGTTTTGAACAGCTGTTTAAACGCAAAGTAAATGACGGAACTTGCTCAAAATTTGACAGTAGTCTATTAACAGGTGGTACTTGATGGGAGCAATGTTGCAGTTCATATAAAGTTCGAAGTTGGAAAATTCACGGACTTACTCGTATCGACTTAATTAGAACTAACTTTCTAGTATATTATTTATTATAATTTAATGGAATTAGGACAATGCTAGAAATTTTACTATGCCAATAGAGTTTTTTATGGACTAGATTTTATTTTTAAATTCAGAGCAAGTTCCTAATATTTATTGAAAAGATAACTGAATTTATCTACAAATTGCCCCCAATTGCTGGACGGGCAACTCTGTTAATAATGTAAGAAATTTTTTTTAAATATCACGAACCGCTAAAAAGTTATTAAGGTATCAATTTTGTTAAAAATAATAAATAAAAAGTAATTTCATATAAATACAGATATGTTTTCTCTGCAAGAAAAGGGCACCCAAATCCACGTTTTTGGCCTCCGCGCGCCAATTTAAGGGGTTCGAATAAAAAAATAACACCATTTATTTTATTGATGACAAAACATTTTAAAAAGTAATGATATCCCAAAAAGCAAAGAAACTTATGTACGTATGACGCAATTTAACATTTTTCAAATGGAAATAATTCTAAAGTAACAAAAATAAAAATATTCAAAATTTGGTTAAATATCATAAAAGCCCTTTAGCTTTTAAAAACAACAGCCTATTACTTTCGTTTATTATTTTCTATCGTTGCACCAGAGCCTATTTTTAATTTTTAATTTTATTTTCGCCTGCATCATCAATTTATCAAACTGTTGTTTTGTGCATTAACAAATCGTATTTTATTTTTGCCTGTATCGTCAATTTTCAAATTTATCAGAATATCATTCATTCAGTAAATTTTTAAATTGTTTATTTATTATTTTATTTATATTTTCTTAATATTTAGAATATTTCTTATCACGCATACGCGTGCCTGTTGTTTGATATATAGTTTACAAAAAAAAAAAAAAAAAAAAAAATAAAATGAACGAAATCAAGCGTGTTTGCATAATGGTTGTTTGTGTTTGTTTATATCAAGCTGCGACATCTACATCTCGATGTCTCTATGTTTTACAATTTGTGTTAAAATATGATATTGTATTTGGCCACATAAAATTGTATATTCCAACACTTCGAATTTTATTTTCATATAAATATATGGTAGCCGGGCTAAAAATTTTCATATATAGATTCATTAAGGTTCAATGCGTGTTTGTACATGCTCATAAACTTGCAGGCATGTCCCTACACCTATACATAAAACTTCATACATGGTTCCATATGTCTCCATACATTTGCATTAACGAAATTTTAGTTAATATCTACATGCTTGTACATGTATGGTCACACATAAACATGCATGAAGATTGGGGCGGGTCGATTTAAAAATCGCTCAACGTACAAGGAAAATCGTATTCTAGGGATCAAAAGAAGAAACTTTGCCGAAGAACCATACCTCTAAAATGAATTCTGATGTCCCGACTTTTGAGAAATCACACTTTGACCCATTTAGAGTGCCCCAATCGAATCGAATCCAACCCAATCGAATATAATTTATACATTCATCTGCTAGAGCGTCTTCCGGAGAAGAAATCGAGACCCTAATCTTGGAAAGACTCCTCCTACTTTCTGAAATATCTCCATCCCGAGATTTGTACATTTTGCTATAAAAACACGGCAAAAAAGGCCCTCTTTCAACTTAAATTTTAACCCCTTAGCGGTCACCTAGAATGATGATTTATGCCTTAATCTGCTAGCGCGTCTCCCGGAGAAGAGTAGCTCCCATAATCTTGGAGAGATTCCTCCTACTTTCTGAAATATCAAAGTGGGCTTTTTCAAAATTTGACCATACGGGTAAAAAGTCGGGACATCAGAATCGTTTTAGAGGTATGGTTCCTTCGGCAAAGTTTCTTATTTTGCTCCCTAGAATACGATTTTACTTGTACGTTGAGTTATTTTTTTGTCTCCCTACAAATCGACCAGCCAAATCTCTAAATCACATATTACCTCAAACTTCGTTAATGCACATGTATGGAGGTCTTCCATATACCTACATACATGTATGGAGATTTTTCCACATGCATTGCATGTTTATGCGCGTGTCCAAACATACATTGGACCTTTGTGGATCCATATATGAATATTTTTATTTGGAAGATACAAAAATATAAGTGTGTAGATATTTTATGTATTTATTTGACCATGTCAAAAAATGTGTGAAACCAAAATATCAGATATAATGTAATATGGTGACATATATATAAATACATACTGTCTCATATAATAAATGATAACAAACAAAATATCACAGTATAAAAACATTTTTAGTCTGGTATACTTTATTAGCCACGTTATGTTGTTTTATAACCAATTATTTCTAAATTTGTATCTTGATGCTTTATAAAAATTTAGTGTTTTTAATAAAAATTTTGTTAAACACTTTCGATTTTTTTTTTGTATAAAAAAATAGCAGACAAAATAAATATATGCTTGATGTTCATAAAAACTTGCAGCAAAAAATAGATGCTATCATTAAAAGAAAAAACAAATTTGTGGTGTTTTTTTGTAACAGAAAAACAGCAATAAAATGCCACTAATAATAGTTTATTAATTTTTGCACAAATTTTATATGTTTAAGATATAAACTAATGACAAAAAATCAACAATATTCCAATATCAATAATATACATTCACCATTCAGCAGGAACGGATGCAGGGGGAGGGAAAATGGGACATTTACTCCCCCCAAAAAATAAAAAATGATCAATACAAAAACTTTGAAAAGATAAGAAACTTTAATCAAAAATAGTCTCACTTGCCTCCCCAAAACCTTTTTCTGTATCCGCGCCTGCTATTGAGTTTTTTTTTGTCTTTGACTAGACAATTTAAAAATTTGCCGAAGTAAATGTATAATTAATAGATAATAAATTGTTTCTTTTTGTTTACAAAAGATTAAGTAACGAGTAAAGTGGAATTTCTTCTTTGTTACGATATTTTTAAACAAATTTGCAGTTTAATGGAAAATTGTCAAAATTCATTTTTTTGTACTAGCTTTAAAAAATTACACTACTCAACAAATTTTAATTTTTGTAAAACCTTTTTATGAAATACATATTTTTTTATAGACTACGCTGAATTCAAATCTGTAAAAAAAAAATTTTTCTCATTTGCAGTTTTTGAAATATCGCGGTTTCTATATTTAGATAATTCAGCTCATTTTTTTTCCCTAAATTGTGCTTAATTTTTCGAAATTTAACTGCAAAATAATTAATTTTTTTTAATACTAAAATTCTCCACAAAATTATATTTCATTTGAGTATAACTATGCCAGTGTTTGTTTCAGGATATCTTATGGGCACAAGGGATACACCAGACTGCCGAAGTTTCGTCCCCCTTCTGGGACTCGTCAGTGGTTAATTTGTGTGTCAATTGAACAAAGTATTTTATATTGTTAATTTTCTCTATATGAAAAACTTTTTTTTACTTTTTTGGTGTCGTACTGGTATTCGAACTCACTACCTTAGCATCAAGCTATGCATCGTAATCTGACCTCTTAAGGAGTTGAGCCACGGTCGACACAGCGATGACTGTGGCTAAGTGGAGTTTTGTCACACTCTTGTTTCGATCAGAAGAGACAGAATTAACTAATACCAATGCACAATTAATTTCTCAACTAGAATGATTCTTCTTAATCCTATCTCTCTTTCACAAGTAATTATCTAGGTTTTTGATGCCCTTTATTCACATACAATAGTTGGATACCAAGTGTAGGTTAGAGATTAAGTCGCCGTTAAGCAAGTTTCTTCAAATTTTATGTTTTATTACAATTGATAGAATACGAATATGCTAGGTCTCGGAAAGATTCCGTTAGATTATTTTTTTATGAAAAAACCACAGGATGTTTCAATTATTTGTTTACCCAAATGCGTACGTGAAAATATCAATTTAATCACTGCGATAATAGAATGGTACATTGGTTCAAAATGGAACGATATGGAAAGAAACGGGAAACGAGTGAATCGGCACACTTAACACATCGACACACTTTGTCGGAAGTGTTGCTTTCTGATGAGGTTTGCAATAATTTTGTCTGTTTTGCGATATCTCGCTTAGTATTCAAGATACGTGTCATTTTACATTTTTATGTCCGAGAGAGAGTTCCCGAGCGATAAATTGTTATAAAATTGCCACAGGGTGATTTCATTTTGTACTTATTTACGTGATAATACAAAAATAAACATATGTTATTGGATATGAGAAAGTTTGTTCCTCGTTCCATTTCGTTTCCCGTATTCAGTGCCAAAATTTACACTCCATTTTTTTTTTTTTTTTTTTTTTTTTTGTAAACAAATGCTTTTTTTTGCTCAATTCTTATTAGTTTTTTAGGAATTAGTGTGATTTCATTAGCATTAGCAGGGCAAATGCTAATGCAAACAAATTGCATTACATTTAAATAGTAATGAAATTTTTGGCTTTAGCATTAGTTAACTAATTCTAATTAAATTCCAATTTTAATGAAACAATCCCACAAATGAATTTATTTATTTATTTTATATATATTTTTATATTTATATATATATTTATATATATATTTATATATATATTTATTTATATTTATTAAAAATTCGTTTATTTAATTTATTTATTGTTTTATTTTTTGAATGTTTACGATTTTTATATGCACATGCTAGCCTTTGTTTGAAAAAATTAAATGAACATCTCGGTTGCATTTTGAGTAAGTCCTATAATGGTTGTATTTGTTTGTATCTTTTCTTTTTTCTCTACTTAGTCCATACAGGCTGCGACATCTACATTTGGCCTTTTTACTTGTTCTCCATGCTATTAATGTGTTTATCAGCAATATTTTGGTAGCAACGTAAATTAGTTAAACATTAGTTCAAAACTAGTTTTTTTTTTTAGCTGAAAACACAATGTCAGCAAAAAAAATTAAAAAATTAGTCAAACATTTTTTGAGTGTATATTTCTATTCAGCGTACATAGGTCTATTAAAAACGATGTGTTTCAAGCTAGGTTTTTAGGCCGTTAAGTACACTACACAAAAAAGTCACTAAAGTCACCAACTGTTTAACTGGGAGGATCCTTGAAGAAAAAAAGCTAATGTCTAAAAACAACTTAGCAAGTTCAGCACAAATTTTGTTGAATTTAGCAAATTAGAAATTTTTCTGCAAGGATCCATCCTTTCTTCAAAAATGGTGCTGACTTTACTGTTTTTTTTTTTTAGAAATATTGCCAAAATGTTTTTTTTTTACTAGACATAGACAATAATTTAGGTGAAAATATGTAGACTCTGCAATTTTATTGAATATTGTACACTCAGAGAAAAATGTCGGTATTTGTAAACTGGAATTTAGTTACAACGACTCAAATTCGGTTATTACGAATTTCAGACGGTTGGCACAACTTTACATACAACAAAGTTCGGTTAATTCAACTGAATTTTAGTTGCAACATGTAAAATATTCAGAAATCTAATGTAATTATCTTCAATTTATAACGAGCTTTCAACCTCCGTATATTTACAAAAATAAAGCAAATCAAACATATTAGCTAGGTTGATACTAGTATTTCGATCTGGCTAAAGATCTCATCAGAACCCGAAGTTTTAGAAAAGTTAGAGCCTCCATAATAGGCAGAACTTTAACAAAAAACCTATTAATAATCAATTTTGCTTTCATTATCGTTGTACTAACTGAATTTATAAGTTGTTAACATTAATATACACTTAAATTTAATTATTTCTCTGTGTGTACGTTTTTCTATAATTTCCATCTACTAAATTACGAAAAATCAACAACATTCTAATTTTTTTTTTCGATTTTGTAAATTTAAATTCTAATTAAAAATTAACATCTCCCTTTTTAAGTTTTGTCTATTTTTGAAATAAGTGTTAATGATGTTATAAATATAATGTTAATTATGTGTGAAAATTTGCAAAAACTAATAAATTAAAAAAATAAACCACTTATTTTAAAAGTAGTATGAGTGCATTTCAAAAAAAAAATTGAGATAATGATTGGGTTAGTATTCAATGGCTTCTATTTACTGAACAAACACTTTTTGACTAAATTTTAAAGATCGCGGAAATTTTAGCGGAATTCTTTTATTTTAAGCTATTTTGAATAAGACAAATATCCACTTCATTAAACTATTGTCTGGGTCTTATAAACATTAATCTGCAGATTCCATATTTGCTCTTCGAATTTTCCTCCATTTTCGCGATATTCGCAATTTCGTTACTTTTGTTTGTTGTGGGCGTTGTGGTGTAATGGTTAGCGCGTTGGACTGTTACACAGATGGTCCCGGGTATGTATCGCTGTGCCCACCTTCGGTGTTCCCATAGCACTTAACCCCACCGAAGTAAAATAATTAATCAGGGCTATGAAACAAAAAGCTTCAATAAATTCGCCAACTCTACATCAGGTGGCGAGCAACAACTGTTCTAAGACTTAGCTCAATTACAGTGTTGCCATGTTTGAAGCCCTTCATCTTTCACCACCTTTCATCTCTCCACTATCCCCTTTCCAAAGAAAGCAACACATTAATTAATAGGAAGAATTTCCTGAGTGTTGCTTCTCTTTAAAAAAAAAAAAAACGAGTGCATTTAAAAAAAAAAAAATGTAGATAATGACTGGGTTAGTATTCCATGGCTTCTATTCACTAAACAAAAATTTGTTGACTAAATTTTAAAGATCGCGGAAATTTTAGCGGAATTATTTTATTCTAAGCAATTTTGAATAAGACGGATATCCTCTATATAAAACTATTGTCTGGGTCTTATAACATAAATCTCCATATTCCATATTTTCTCTTCGAATTTTTACTCAATTTTCGCGAAATTCGCAATTTCGTTACTTTTGTTAAAATAAATGTTTTAAAGCAAATTTGATTATTTAAAGTTTAAGTTTTATTTGTATAAACATATGAAAAAGAAAACACCGCTAAATTTGCAATTTTCTTTAGACCGCTAAATTTGCAATTTTTTAATAAAACTAAACAAAGAGCATAGTTTTTTAAAAGTTTTTATTTTGAAAGTGATATAAGTCCATTTAATACTGAAAAGAAGTAGATTTTCCCAATAAATGTGTAATTTATTTTAAGATATAAATAAATTGTATGTACTCTGATGAGATGTATGTAAAAACATTTTGCAAAAGTTGCAGATTTCAGTTTTAAAAACATTGAAATGTAAAACCTTTTATTTTTCATTTTAAAAACAATTGTGACTTATACCATTTTCAAAATAAATAGTTGAAATACAAAAAATGTTAAAACTATATCAAGTTTATTATACATATGTATTAATATTTAAGCCAACTTAGGATAGTATAAAACAAGTTTCGTTAATACTCTCTATTATTTTTATATGTATTTATGATCTAAACGAAATTATTTAAACAAATAAACAAAAATAAAAAATAACCAGTAAAAAATACGAAACAGTCAATAACCGCATTAATATATTTATTAATACAACATTACCACAAACATTAATTAAAGACAAAAAATTTTATTTTGAAAAAAAAAACCTACAAACCAAATATATCACATAAAAATTTATTACAAAAGCGATTGTAACGTGCTACAAGTCACTTGAAATACGATCGATGTTTTTTTCAAAAAACCGCAAACTAAAAACAAAATTAATTTATGCAAATAAATATAAAAATTAATGAATAAATATATTTAGAAAAACTGCAATTAAACAGCAATTAGAAATATATATAAAAAAAACTGGCATTTGCTGAAATAATTTATTTAATATATTATTTTCGCATGTTAAACATGTTTGTGGTGCAATATGAAGCAAATCAATTGTAAACATTTAAAAGTGAAATTATTACTTCCATATTAATATTCACGTTTATTAAACATACAAACGTGTGTAAATTGTGGCAGTTAAATAAGTTATAATATTTTTCAAACACAAATATGTCTTACCAACACGTTTGCCTCTAGTATTAAATTTTTTTTTCTGTCATTGACATTAAATTACAAATGTGTTCTTTTAATTTCTTTTAAAATCTTCAATTTAGATTTTTCCAAGAATAACGCAAATGTTTCTATATGATTTGAAAATTTAATTTATCAGTTTTCATTAAAGAAAATAAATTTAAATTTTCTTTTATTTCGAAAAAGACAAAAAAAAAACTGTAGTCCGTCAGACCTTTATTAACAAAAAGTGTTACTAACTAATTTTGCAAACGAATTCGGTAAAAAATTAGTGTTTTATTTAGTTCTTTGAAATTGTTTTTGATTTTCAATTTTCGATTTTTATTAGAAAAATAGACCAACACACACTACAAATAAATTTTTTTAAATGGTTTTGTTATGTGTGTAATCTTATTTAAGTTGTTGCAATTTAAATTGAAATAATATTGTATGTAAAAAAAACTGTAAAGGAAATTTCAGTTTTTGTAGGTACCCTACAAGAAATGAAGGGTCGATTGACCCAAAGTGGTAATTCTGTGAAGTATGCTTGGGTAGCACGTTACGCAACTGGTGAAACCAAAACTGTGGTCTACCAAAAAGTGTTAATTTGAGTGAAATATCCAATCACGTGACTATAGTTATGGTGACAAAACATTCACTGGTTGGTACCAGAGATATCACGTTACTGGAGAAAAAGTAATATAACATCAAAGTGTACAGAAGCATTGAACTGGTTCAAAACCGCAAGCAGTGGCTGAAAAGATGTCAATTAGTACCAAAGGATGCAGTTCCTTGACTGCAACAAAGCGGGCATAACACTGAAGGAATTTGATCTGTACCGACTATAAGACAGTAGAAATGATGATGTAACACTCCACTGCACAGTGTCAGATGTGGATATTTTAGCGGGATTTAATTAAAAAAAAATTTTGTCTCCTTTTTCAAAAAAGTTTATTGAATACGATTAATAACAACGCTGGTATTAATAAAAACAACGTTTAAAGTAGATTAGATTAGATTATAGTGGCACTATGCACCGCGACCAGAAATTGGTATTTTGTGCTGCCAGCGAATACACCCTATAGGTTCAGGCTCCCTACGAAGCCAATTATCCTACCAGGTGAACAGTTCCAAACGTCCGATGGCGTCACTATTCGATCACCAAAATAACGCACCCTCCTGTCGGAGAGCCTCGGACATTTGCAGAGAACATGCTCAGAGGTCTCGGGTTCCAATTCACAAAACCTGCACGCATCCGTAGAGGATCGTCCCATCTTGTACAATTGATACCTAAGGCCACAGTGTCCTGTGAGGTAACCCGTTACGGTCCTTAGTTCGCCCCTCGTCATAGACGTTTAAAGTAAATATTGTAAACAACAAAAATATAACGGTATCACAAAGTTGAATGTTTTGAAGACTTAAAAACTCACTATAGTGGTTGTTGAAAGTATGTAAACTTTGAAAGTTTGTATTTTTGGTGTTTCATGTTATTTTTTCACAATTCTTTTTGAATATAAAAAAAACAATACAGTTAATTAACAATAGTTGAAAAGTGTTTTAAAATAAATGGTTTAAAACTAAATTTTAAGTGATAACCGTGACATCCATTTAAGGTAAGATTTTTTCTAATTACGAAATATTAAATGGGAAAGAAAATATAGTATTTAGTCGCATTTAGTGAAAATTTTAAGACTACACTATTAAGAAACATTTGTTTTTGTAGGAACAGAAAAAAAAACCTGCGCCAATTTGCGCTCGGATAAAGCCGACCCAAAAACTTATCATGCCCAATCAAATTTTTCAAAGTGAAATTTTCGAAGTCTGGTTGTCGACAAGAGAAAATGAAAGACATGACCGTGTTTTTGATTTTATATGTGGAAATATAAGTACTGGGACCGAAAAAATTGTAAATTTAACTACATTACATAATTTTGTAAGTACGTTTTGCCATCAATTAAAGTTAAAATGGCAGAAAGCACACAGAAAGAAGTTGAGATTTTTGGAATGAAATGCTGATTGGCTTGGAACTATAATTGATTTAACAAGATTTGTTTGTGATGCCAACACTCAAACAACACGTGGAAGGCCAAAAAAAACATTTGAAGTTTGTTGCGAAAGAACAAAAAAAAGGAAAGCAAAGAAATATTTGAATACGTCAGACCATGAAAAAGTATTAATGGCAGCTGAAATTAAAATTCGGTCATCGGGAAAGCGTTCGTCGGCTGCAATCGTTAACGAACTAATTACAGCATTTGCAAAAAGAGGTACTGCCCTTAAAAAATCAGGGGTATTCAAGATAATGAAGTAGGGCTTTCTCCTGACGCAGCTCTAGCTCTTATGATCGATTGTGATTTACCAACTCATAATTACCGTATGTCAAGACAACATTTAAAATATTTTAGTCCTAAGTTATTACCATGCTATGATTTAGTCAACAAATCAATGCGTTTGTGCTATCTACATAATACTAATATCACTGAATCTTATGCTGATATTAGCCTACAGTCACTGTTGGATCATACTGTGTTAAGATTATGCTTAACTCTAGAAGACGTTTTTTTTATTAATTTCTGAGAAATTTGATGCGGTTCACTTCATTGTAATATATAATATTAATATATATATTATATATTATATATTACACAGTGCAACACGAAAAAAAATAACCATATACGGACACCACTACGTGATAAAAGACTAAAAAAAAGACCCGTGTCTCCCAATTTTTCCCAAAATCATCTTCTTTTTTGTTTATGGGCCGCCAAAGATTTGGGGCCTCGGTATCATTTTCGCAAAAAAGTGATCATTTTCTCAGGCTCATATCTTGCAAACCGTTCAGAATTTCGATTTACTCTCTATGGCAAAGTTGTAGCTCTTGTCATAAAGAACAAAAATAGCGAACATATAAAATCAAAAAAACTTCACCTTCCAGATCAAAATCGCAAAAAACTTAAAAAAATTCGATTTTTTTTTACCTTTTTTCCCGTGTTCAGGTCCATAGGTAGCAAATCGTTCAAAATTCAAGGAAACAATCAACTACATACATACATCTTATGTAGATTTTTCAGCTTACTGATTTTCAGCAAAAGATTTTGCTGACATAAGCATTTTTTTTGCATATCCCTCCTGACTAAAATTTTGCTGACTCAGCAAAATTTTTTGCTGACTTTACTAACTTTTTTATTTGAGTGTATATGAAGTCACATAGCTAATATCATATATGTAACAATATTTAGCATACATTTCAATACATGATATCATACATTACCATATATGAACTTTTTGTTTGCATGTATGAACTAATATATACTTCCATACATGTCATATATCTTCATACATGCTGATATACACTGAACCAAAAACAACTAAACCCATTGTTAATTTGATGAATGGGTGATCACTACACAACCAGTAAAACCTCTCCGTCATGTTAACAAATTATTTACTAAATGTATTTTTGACGTTTATTATTGTTGATTATTATTTTGATTGTTTTTCTTTGTGGTATTAACAGAAATTAGTTATTTTAACAAATTTATTTTACCAAATTAAATAATTATTTTGTTGTTTTAACAATGCGCTTTCTTCAATTTAACAATGCACTTTATTTAATATATTCGTATTTTGTCGATTTATTATTAATACTTAATTTTATATTTCTTTATCTTTTATAAATAAAATTTTTTACGTTTTTTTTTACGTCTTTAGTTACTAACTATTAAAAAACAAAATAATATAATTAAAAATTATAACGTAGTACGTAGTACGTGCTCAAACCCCAATTTTTAAAACACATGAAATATTACATTTACAAAACAAATTCATTTATTTAATATCTAAATTAATAATTAATTACATTTTTTTATATTTATATAAATAGTTTCCTACACTAATGCAAATGATCATTTAAATATTTATATAAAAAATAAAGTAATGGCTCTAACACGCGAGTAACGACGGCACAAGACTAAAAGCATGCCAAATTTACTTTTTTTTTTATTAATTTTTGAGGAATAACAAAAATTTGTCAAAACGACAATTGCTTTGTAAAGCGATAAAATTTGAAAAAAATAATTGTTGTTTTAACAATAAAATTTGTGAAAAGTTAACAAATATTTTATGTTGATTGCACTAACGACTTTTAGTTCAGTGTATGAACCAATATATGCTGATACATGGAATCGTGTATATTTATAAATTATCATTTTCACCTGGGCAGCCATCATTGTTAGACTTTAGTGTAGACAAATAAACAATAAATAAAAGATTTTTATGTCTTTTACTTAAAATACACTAACAAATCGCTTGAGTCAATGCAAACTTAAAATTGAAATATCTCTTTATTTTGACCTAACCTATTAAAACGGAGTATACCAGTCGACTCTACGGCCCAAAATCAAGTTTTTCGTGTTCCGGAATTTTGGAGTGTAATTTACATATACGTTTTGTTTTATTACTGTAAGCTTGACAATAGCCCCACAATATTTTTCCCATAACGGTGTAGTTGACCTAAAGGCTTGTTATACTCGTCTTTAACCCTCTAACGGGTAAGGCTGAATCATTTCAGTCTTCATAAAATTTACCACAACTGCGTCAAATGAACATTTGATAGTTAGAAATTAATATATTCCGATAGAAAACTAAATTTGCTAAATATTTTGCGAAGAAATTATTCGTGTGCCGTCCACGGTTTGGAAGCGAGAAAGCTTCTAAATAAAAATTTCGTAAAATTTCAAAAACTAATTATTTACAAAAAAAATAGTTTTCAAAAATCTACAAAACCAATTTAAGTTGACAAAAAACTCTTTATAATAAAATATAAGTAAGACTGAAGCTTTATCTTTAATAATAAGTCTTACTTTGGTCCAAGAACTCACAGGATTTTATCAGGATTAATCTAAATTACATCATCTTAACTGATAAACTAATAGACGGATTTTTATGAAATTTGGCAGAAGGAAGACATTAAGTATTAATAGAAAAGCGTTGAAGTTTGAACGATATAAATTGAAGTTTCGATACTTTTTCGCCTAATTTCGCTTTTTCCAGAAAGCGAAAATCGTAATATCTTCTTAAATAGGAGCAGAAAAAAAATTGTTTTTGGAGTGTGGTTATATATTGGTAAGAGAAGTAATTTTTATTCAAAAATTCTCTTTTATATGCTTTAGTTTTCAAAACGCACCCTAAAATATTTGGCTCATATCCTAAATTAGGCAACAATAAACAATTTTGTTGAAGAACTTATTATTTGTTTTTCGAGTGGAGCACATAGTATAAATTTCGTTGCAAAACATCGTTTGACAGTTACAAGGTTAAAAGTATACGAGCGTTATTTAATTATATGGAAACTATACACTTTTATTTGTGGGGTTTAAATTTTTTTTTTTTTTTTTTTTTTTTTTTTAGAAAAATAGCAGCATTTTTTTTAGTGGTCCTTTTGCATGCTATTGCGAAATTTTGTCCATGCTTTTAACTTAAAATCCTTGAATTTTTATATATTGAAAAGAAAAAAAAAAAAACAATATAAAAGTTAACATTAAGATCATTAGACATATTTTTACTGATACAAAAAATATAATTAATGTTTAGCTTATCTGTATCTTTATATTTCTGCAAAAAAAAAACTTTTAATAATTAAACAAACATTACGCAATAATTGGCCCAAGGTTATTTTAAAATACATAAGTTTAAGCAGATGAGAAATGATAAATAAATAGTAAAAATAATAATAAAACTTAAAAGTGTAAAAAGAATACAAAAACCCTTCCTGGTTTTAAAACTATTCTAACAAAATATGTATGTATGAAAAAAAAGTTATCTAAACTTTTTAACGCATTTTTTATAACTTTCAAGTAAGACTCCTATAGGCTTATATGTTTATATCTGTATACAACATAAGTATAAGATAGTTGAAGAGATTCTGTAGACAGACCCCCAGTACAACTTTGTCTATTAAAAAAATGTCTGCCGCACGATTATGTGTGTGTGTGTGTGTGTTGTTAAAAGCAGAGAAATTAAAGGATTGAATCTTATTACTAATTTTATAAACAAAATCAATAAAATTATTCTAAATATTTCTACATAACATCATCCAACAATAAATAGCACCAAGAAAAAAAAATAATGGATTTTGAAACGATGATATAACTAAAATGAATAATATCACTGTGTACACCCAGAAAACAGTATCAGTTGTGGTCACCGAATTTGTTGCCAATCGAATTGTGTCGGTTGCGATAACTGTCTTTATTTTAAATTATGTATCGGTTATCACAATTGAAAGATTTGGTAATAGAAAATATTATTTTCAGTTGGGAAAACCAAATTAAATCAAAATTAATTCAGTAGCTATAATCGAATTTCAAAATATCTACACAATTTTCTATGAAAAACTTTTTTACAATTAGTTTTTTTTTTATTAAATAAAATATATTTTAAATAAAAAATAGGTATTGGAATCTGAGATTTTTTTAAGTGTTAAAATTTTCAAAATATTACGTTCATAAATAAAAAAAAAATGTCTCAGACTCTTAAGTTTATTATTACAAAAACTCCAAGAATATATATTTCACTTAAAATGAATCTGGTTTTGATAATAAAAAAAGCTTTTCGTCTGCGGCTTTTCATTCAAAAACACATTTACAATGAAAATGAAAATAATTCAAGTTCGAGGCCATATTATATATTTCTTTATTAGGATATTGTCCTAACAAATAATCTATACAGTTTTTGTTTTCAAATTTATTAATTGACCACTTTCAGGAATTACAATGCACAATTAAAGGTCAAAAAACATAATTTTTTTTTTAATAAAAACTATATCATACTTGTAAAAAAGACAAAGTACGGTCTTAGTTTAAATAAAACAAAAAAGTGTAAAAATAAAAAGGAGAATAAAAACAAAAAGCGTGTATTGTATATCTACCAATGGTAGAGCTTGTACATAACGAACAAATTTTCAATTTATTTTTTGATCAATGGTGATAATCTTTAACTTCGAACTCATATATTAGTTCTCATTTAGTGGGATTACTAGAATATATAAATGTTTGATGTTTGCATGGGATTATCACTTCTTTCAAAACGTGTTCTGATGATGGGAACCTTGTAAATGCCTGAAATAGATCTATCAGCACATTCCTGAAAGGGTCAAATAATAAATTTGAAAACAAAAAATTCTATAGATTATTTGTAAGGACAATAACCTAATAAAGAAATATAGAGTATGTCCATGAACTTGAATAATTTTCATTTCCATTGCACAATTAAAGGTCGAAAAAAACATAATTTTTAATTTTAATAAAAATTATATCAAACACGTTTACAATTTTAGTTTTTTTCATTGGAAGAAGTACCCATATGCAGAACTGAATAAATGTAACCCGGAATCAGAATCAGATTAATTCACCGTATATTTCGAAAATTGTTTGTTGAAAAACCTCTTGATTCTTTACCTTAATCTAGAAAGTTACAGCGTCATGCGTATTGATGGTTTGGAAGCATTTGAGTAATTTTGAAATTATCTTATTCCTCATGTGTGTTTCTGCCATTGAGATTCTGAAAAGAAATAAAAAGTTTAATGTTATTTTAACTATAAATTATATTATTTAATAGTGTTTATTAAAATGGAACTTTCATAAAAAAGTATTTTTCTTCCGATTCTTGATTTTTTTTCTTGTGATTTGAAAAAAGAAAAAAATATTTTCAATTTTTTAATTGACGTTTAAACGAAATTAAAAATTTAATATTATTTGTTACTACTGTTTTGTAGTTTTAATGACAAATTTAAATTTTTGTTACGGTATGTTCAACCGATTTTTCCAATGACTAACTTTTTTATTTAGTGTTGATTAATTTGGCCGATTGTTGAGGACTATAGCATTTATTTATGGATTTTGGCACTTCTTGAAGCTTATGGTCCAAAAGATTTTGGATACATATTTCAGAATTTTTCGAGGAGTAGCACAGGGTTGCTAAAATGGATTAAGTGCAAAAAAGAGGTTCTGAAACAAAAAAAAAGAAATTTTGTTTTCTGTTCATAGAAGCATAGAAATCACTACTCAAGACTTCAAGCCTACTAAACATTTATTCAGGGTATAAAAACTTTCATAAAATTAACGAAATTTGATCTATTTTACGAAAGCTTTTGTTATTTAGACATTTTTTTTCGCTGAACTATAAAATGAAAATTTAGTAGGTACTTACTCTGCATTACCAGATCAAAAAAAAATTGTATCCCTTAAATATTACAACTCCAAAATTCGATCAGTCAAACTGTCTACCAGATTTATTTGGAGATCTTTCTTTATAGATCGCTTTCGTATTGACAGTTATCTGCGTAAACTCGACGGGTTAATACTTCCCACAAATTCTCAATGGGGTTTGGATACGCAGAACATGTGGGTCATTCCACTACTCTTATATTTTTTGATGATAGCCATTCTAACGTCTGACGACTTACACGTACTGAGGAATTAACTTGCTGGAAAATGAATTCTTCCACGCTATTTTCAATAAATGGTACAAATTTTCTTCTAATATTGTAATGTACTCAAAAGAATTCATTTGGGCTTGAAAATGCCAACTCAACCATATCGTCAAAACAAAAAGCTCCCCAAACCATTAAGGATCCGCCTCCGGAATTTCTTTTTGAGACATATCGTGGTTCCTTACGTATAGCTGTTAAAACCATCTGCACGATCAATACTAAACTTTTTCTCATCAGAAAAAGTCCCTTTAAAAAAATTTACGTTTTAAAACGTCCTTGTTGTAAATTTATTTTAGCGAATTCAGTTTTGTGGTGGGGTAATTACCTTGGCACTTATATTAGCTTTTGACGAGTAATACTCTGGGAATCCTTTAAGAGCCTACACTAAAGATATTATGTATGTATAGACGAAAGCAATCGTAGTCAAAAACAAATGAAATTTCACTTGATGAAAGGTCAGCTAACATTTCATTAAATTCAACTTACATTTGTCATTTGGTTTTATTGCTCAAAAAATTACTAACAAATGTACTTAAAATGAACCACACATGTTAGTAAAAAATAAATATTTGGGATAAATATTTTTTTGGGATGAATGTTATCAAAACCGGATGCATTTGACTTTATAGATCGACAGCTTAATATAACATCTGCTTGATTTATACAATCAAAAGAAAATAAATTGCCTCGAAGTTCTGCGTTCTGATCATAGAAATTAGAATTTAAATGTACATTAGGCAGATTTATAAATGATTCATTAATACTATCCACATCTATTCCATTTTCAACTATTGATGAGGATTTACCAATACCAATTTCTTTTATGGTCTTCCAGGTTTTTTTAGATCCGACACCAGATGAGAAACGATTAGAATAATAATTAGATTTTGCAACTCGGATCAATCTATTCACTTCTCTCCGGGCATCACAGTACGATACGTTAAAATCTTGGATTTTAAAGAGTTTCCATTGCTTATATGCAAAATCTCTTCGATTTATAGCCAATTTAATTTCAGAATTAAACCATGCTTTCTTTTTAGTATTTTGCTTTAAAATTTTAAGAGGCACAGATTTCTTAAAAACGTTTGATATGTTGTGTTCATTTAATGTGGTTTGTTATTTAAAATAAACTACAAGGTTAGTAAAAATTGCATTTGTTCTACAAATGACTGACATTTTCTAAACAACAACATATGTTAAAAGCAGAAGTTCTCTGAGTGTACTTATAGTTTATTTTGACACATTTACCTTACATTCATCGATTATCTGATTACTCTTCGTTGTGTTGCTGCCACAAAAACAGTTAAATTTTTCATTCACATTGTGAACAAAACTTCATTAGGTTAGTGAAAAAATTTCATTTAAACTCCTCCACGGAATTATCTCTGTGTATTAATTACACTGTGCATCAAATTTAAGTTCACCGATTGTATCCTAAATATGACCAAAGGGATTTGAAAACTTAGCTCTGATTCCATTTATATATAGAAGTTGATATTTTTTCATTCAACTTTTTTGATTTATTTTAGGTGTTTTAATAAAATTAATTACCCAGATGAAAATGGGATCGTATTTTAACATATATAGGTATGTGGGCTTGTATTTTAAAATACAATAAAAAATATTTCAAAAAAATTTATATCTAAGAAATTTATTTTTGAAAATTTATTTTATATAAAATTATTTTTATATGCAGTAAACTACGTTTAATTAAAGAAAATCTATTTAAAAAAAAAATTATGTAATAAAAGATAGGCGCCAATTCACCTTATAAATTATAAAAAAATTTATAAATATCACTCATTCTTCTCAAGGCCCCCCTAAATAATACAACAGAAAGTTTAGAAAATGCAACACATACAATCATATAAATTATATTTATAAAAACTGAATTAAATATCACTCATCCGTCTAGTGCTGCTCTATTTTTTTAACATGTTTCTCGAAAGTATGTAACAAACAACCCTTGTTGTATACGTAATATTAATTAAACGAGATATTTGTATATCACTCATACGACTGGGGTTGTTTTCCTTTTATTGTATCATTATTGTTCCTAAAGTATGAAACAGCCGGTACTGCCCATTTAGCAATTATTTTTAATTCAACATTAGGATTTTATTTTATTTTTTGTAAAAAAATTATATGTTCGAATTCTAAAACTTATTAAAAACACATTTTTTAACTTTTAATTTCACCTATAATGGAAAAAACAATAAAAAATAAAGTAATAAAATAAAATTCGAGCTAAGTTTTGAGTACTTTTTGGGGGTTTTTGGTCTACACATAGAGAATTTTCTTGGACGAGTTTAAATGAAAATAATCACTAAGGCCCGATTACTGAATGGCCAGTTAAAATTTAACAAACAGTTAACTTCAAAATTTTTATTGGAAAAACAACAAATGTGTCAGTTAAAGTCACTGTTAGTAGCTAACGGCATATTCAGTAATCGGTCATAAGTGAATGACAAATTTCTTAAAATTTATGAAAATTATGTACGAAATTTTTAATAAATAAATGAAATTTTTAACAAAATTTAAAGATAAATTGCATTAATTTAATAAGAAGTTTCGGTTGATGAATTCTATTGGCATTTCCTAGATACTATGCAAAAATTCATTGATAACATAGAGATAATTCTATCAGTGTAGTTTTGTTTCCCGTTTGTGTAGTTAGGGTACAATTTTTTGTTGGACAGCGTTATATGGGTTTATATTTTTTTTTTTACTCGGGTAGTTTCATTAATTTTGAAGATTGTCTCACACTAAAGTTGAATTTTGTTGTTTTGTTGTTTCAAGATTAAAAGCTTTTTTCATGCAATAAATAGTTAGTTTTAACTGGAGTTTGAATAACTCCATAAATGTTCGATAAAATGAATTGATTCTTTTAAATTTTACTGTCTTCTGTTTTTGTTGTTATTGTATTCGGCAGAATAAAAGGTTATTTATTTTTATAAAAGTTGGCATATTTTGCTTGAGGAAGGTTTAACCAGTTCTTCAGATGTGTTTAAAAAGTTATTAATTTTATTGCGTTTTTTTTTCTCAATTTAAAAGTTAGAAGATCTGTTTGTAAATAAATTAAAAAAAAAAAAAAAACATGTAAAATATACTCAAATAAAGATTAAAAGGAACAACCATATAATAATTTAAATTATGTACAGGTACACCTAGATATATGTATGTGATAATCATTTAAAACTGTATCGATATAAAACAATTAGTCTCTGATATCACTACTTAACAAATTTAAAATTTTTATAGATTCTGTCCTTGAAATACATATTTTTTTTTAATAATCTTAGGTAGGCTGAACCAAAATCTGTTAAAATAGTTTTTACTCATATGCTGTGTTTGAAATATCACGGTTTTTTATATTTACATCAATCACCCCATTTGATCGTATATTTTGTTTTATATCTTGAAATACAAAATTATCTTTCAATTAAATATGTTTAGTTTTATCCTTATAAATTGTGTAAATGGTTAAAAAAAATTTGAATTGTTTCACTGTGCGTAAACTAAACATTCCACTGAACTCATTTTTGTACTAAACTTTCAAATCCATTGAAAATATACAGAAATATTTACAAATGAAGAAAATGTAGATATAAAAAATTTAATATCTAATGGAAATATAAAACTGCGATATTTTAAAAACTTCAAATGTCATTTTTTTTGTTTGCCAGATTTTGACTAAGCGGATTGTGTTGCATATGAATGTAAAGCTAATAAAAACGTGATATAGAAACATCCTTCATGCATCGCATAAAAAAGTTTTATGAGAAAAACCGCTTTATTTTATAATTTTGTATGTGAGCCTATCTGAAATTACCGAAATAACAAACAAAACGCATATGTTTTTAATGTAATCTAAAAAATATGAAGATTGTTATGCATATTGCCTATGCACAGTGGGATGTATCACAAATATTTTGGAAATAATTCATCCGTTTTTTTACTGACTGATCGGATTGCGATTGCGATAAATTGCGACGCAACCATAACCAACATAATTTCAAGCTTAAGTTACAAAAAAGGGCCCACTAGATTCATGAAGGGTTGATCAATTAGACTCCAAAATAGGGTATTAAAAAATGTTTAGAGCTTGCCAAATTTATATGTATAAACCGTTTGTAAAAACTTAAGGGGGGACATTACATTCGCGGCAGAGAAAACAGACCTTTTTTAAAAATTCATAACTCAGTCAAAAACAAACATTTTTCCAAAATTCTATTTTTTTTATTATTGTAGAGAATAGAACAAATTACAAGAAAAAAAATTCAAAAAAAATATATTTTTTATTCCAACATGGTTTTAAAGAGCTCCAAACTGGCGGCAGAGAAAAAACGGGGCCTCGTGGTTGCAGCGCTGGGAGTCGC
>CM037855.1:117133190-117151492 GCA_021234595.1 Delia radicum | reverse complement strand
GCGAATCTCTTATAAATCTTCTGTAATAAGAGGCTAGACCAAGAAAAACTTTTTAAGTCCTTTAAATTCTTTGGTGGCGGAATATGTTGTATTGCAGCGATTTTAGCAGGATCAGCTTGTATGCCATTTTGTGATACAACATGTCCCAGAAATTCTACGTTCGTCCTAGAAATTTGGATTTTTCCAGGTTATTTTCAAATTAGCCTTGCTTAATAAGGAAAATACTTTCCTGAGGTTTTCGATGTGTTCGTTTTTATTCCTGCCGAACACAATGATATTCGTCTATGTAGACGTAGCAGGCTTTTCCTAGTAGTGGGTGTAACACGTCGTTCATCATCCGTTGAAATATGGCTGGTGCATTTCTTAAACCAAAAGGCAGCCGTAGAAATTCAAACTTGCCGTTATTTGTCGAAAAGGCAGTTTTCTCTATATCTTTATCCCTCATTCTGATTTGATGGAATCCAGATGTTAGATCCCAAAGTAGTAAAATACTTACGTTCTCCTAGATTAGAGAGGTGTATTGTTAATGTCGGGGATTGGGTACGCATCTGGAATTGTTATTGCGTTCAACCGTTTAAAATCTACAACCATTCTGTATTGTGTTTCCCCATTTGGTTTAGGTTTTTTCCAACTACCCATAAGGGTGAATTATATGGACTTTTTGATCGTCTTATTATGCCATTCTTCGAGCATTTGGGGTGACTTGTTTTCTCTATCTCAGCTCTAAGGTGATTTGGGTAAGGGTATTGTTTAGTATAAATTGGCTCATCTGTGGATGTTCTTATCTCTGCTCGAACTGAGGTCTCAATTAATCCACTTCCGGAGACTGGACCAAAAAATAGTACTGTATTCGTTTAACAGATCTTGAAAATCTTTGTCAAGATTTGGGTTGTTTCGATAACATTTACTTGCTTAGATATTCTATTTTTAAGATGAATTTTGGCTCCGTTTTTCAACTGTAGGGTGTTATTTTTCCGGTTTATTATGGCTTCGAGTTCTCTCAGGGTATCATCGCCTATAATACCATCAAATGAGCGAAGTCCACGAATTTAACGTGAATAAGAATGTCGCCAGCAGCTGAGTGGATTTTGAATGGTGAATTTACGGGTTTTGAATTAAATGATATTTTTTCCGAAATAAAATTTTTGTTAGCACCAGTATCTACGAGGAATTTTAAGATTTTACCATTCTTCAGGCGTAACTCTAAGTATGGTATGCTAGAGAGGCTTTCGTCATAAAATTTAATTCATCGTGCTCATAATCTTGGTTTGATTCATCATCAACTTCCTCTTGGTTAAATTTGCAATGAATCTTGTTCGTCGTCCTCAACAGTCTCTGTATTAAGAGACGTTGTTGTTTTGAGGAATATTAGAAGAATTATTACTTGAGTATGGCAAAGGAGATTTTTGTGGTCGGTTCATATAATTAATATGACGTGACCTTATTGAAGAATCTACTTCCATAGGTACAGGTGGTTCGGCTGAGTAGGCCTAGGTGGTGGAGTATTCTGTTTATACTGTTGGTCCTGCCTTTGTGCAGTTGGTGTATTATAAATACGAATTTGTTCACCTGTGTTCAAATTCTTATGTGGTACCTTGGGTTTGTTATAGTTTCCCGAGTTATGTACCTGATTGATTGGTGCTGTAATAGTATTATACCTATTATTGCGTATGTGGATAGAAGTATTTCTGAAGTTTAGATTTTGGAATTCGAGGCAAGAGGTGTATGCCTCTGGAAGTGTTTCTGGTCTTTGAATTGCCAACATTTTTGATACGTCACCGTGAATTCCACGTATGAACACATCCAATGCCCTATTCCTATAGCTCGATATTAAAGCTTCAATTGTTTCCGCTGAATAGTTATCTGTTTTAACTTTGTTGATAATTAATGATAACTGATGGTTAATTTTGGCATAGAATTCATCTATGGAATCATTGCGTTGTGACATGACACTGAGTTAATACTCCAATGTTCGTATGTCTCGTTTGTCAGCATAGTGCAAAGACAAACAGTTCTTAATTTTCTCCCAACTTTCGTCGAAAATATTGTAGGAGATTAAAGCTGTATCAGCGGGTCCTCTCACTTTCTGTCTTATGTGTTGTAATATAGACCTATAAATTGGTTTATCCCTTACTATCTCATAATCTCGTAGTATCGATTCTACGCTATGAGTCCAGGAGATATATTGGACTGGATTACCGTCAAAGATTTGGAGATCTCTAACACAATCCGGAAGTTTACTAATTGACACCAAATCTTGCCTCCGTTCGCGGAGTAGGAAGTGTGGTATCCCTAGGAGCGGTAGAATTGGACGTTCTCTCTAAGTTTGTCATTCTGGCCGAAAGGATTTTCACTTGCTCTATTGAGCATTGAGGGCTCCGGTTAGTTGTGTAAGAGTTTCTTGAATTTGTTCCATTCTCATTGTAGTTGAATGAATTCCCAAAGAGCAAAAAAAAAAAAATGTTTTGTTGTAATGTGTTTTGTTTTGCACTTTTACAAAATAAATTGTATAATTTAAATAAAATATTTTATTTCGTTTTTTCTTTGATTAATTCAGAATTTGTTTTATTTTTGTTTAAAAAAAAAAAAAAAAAAAAAATATGGTTTTTTACAATTTTCTCAATTCTTTGTATTTTAAGAATTTTGTTTTCCTTTATAATTTTCACGTATTTTAGCTTAAAAATGGTTCGCTTTGTTTTAGGAATTTTTTTATATAATGTGTTTTATAATTTTCAAGTATTTAGCTTAAAAATGGTTTTTACAATTTTCTAATTCTTTTGTTTTTAAGGATTTTGTTTTATATAATGATTTTTATAATTTTCAAGTGTTTAGCTCAAAATGATTTTTACAATTTTCTCACTTCTTTTGTTTTAAGAATTTTGTTTTAAATAATGATTTTTATAATTTTCGGGTATTTAGCTCGAAAAAGGTTTTTATAATTTTTTTCTTTGAGTATTTAGCCTCAATTCTAATATTAGTAGAAATAGAAGGTGTCTTACATTAATAAATTGAAGATCATTTTCCTTTGGGCGGTCCGTTTTTGTCCTTTTTGATCTGCTCTACTCGGGAACGGGTGGCGTCACAATTCCTTACTAAAGTTGAGTTTAACTTGCAGCACTTAGTGATTAGTTTTGACTTAATCCTTTTTTTTTCTTTCCTTTTTAATGGAAAGGATTTTTTATTTTGGTGCGGTTTATATATATTTTTATTTTAACCGAATCCCTTTTTTTTCACTAGGGATTTTTTCTTTACACCGGTTTCTTTTTCTTTAAACTTTTTTGGTTCGCTCGGGCGCCAGTTAGTAAAACAATCGCGAGTTAAGTGCTGCTTCATTCAAAACTGTCTGATTCTTTATTTTGTTACTCTTTTTATACATTTTTGTTTATACTAATTACAATTTAATATTTTAACCTAATTTAATTGCTTAAATGATTTAAATAAATTAATATTTTGTGTCAGCAAAATATTTGATTTAATTTAAATTTAACCCTAGTTTATTTTCTGTTTATAATACGGAAACGAATAGTTTGCGTCTGCAAAATATTTAGTTTAATTTAAATTTAATCTAGTTTAATGTTCTTTGCTTAATCTACGGAAGTGCGTTGTGTTGCTAGTGTAAAGTGTTGTTAGTGTAAAGTGTTGTTAGTGTAAATGTTGGTTGTTAATAAGTGTTTTCCCTAAGATGTGTTAACTTACATTGAAATTTAAATATCGTTGTTTTTTTGTAAATTCTGAAAAGTAAATAAATATAACCACAGTTGTTATTTATTTGTGCTTTTTATTAAATAATCATAAAAAGTTCGGTAGGTCGGCCAAATTCGGCCAAAATTTGGTCGAACACAGAACTTGGACGAACTTCACTTTTTGGCCGAACTCCTTAGCCGAAGCTGAATAGTAAGTCGGTCGGACACTAAAATTATATCATAAGTTGTATTACACATACGGCACCATATATAAGCATATCTGATATCACACAAAAAATATTATTTATAAGACAGTATATATTGTAATATCTTAAATTATGTAGCTGATATGTCACCATATATGATTACATATTATGAAAATGTATTATATACATATATTAGATCTATCATATATTTTTATGAATAGCATATATGCTTAATATCTTATTTTATAAAGATCAATATATAATATATCGTTCTATATATTACCACATAAGAAGCATATAATATTATATAGCTATATGTGACAGCATATGTAATATCATATTATAATATATTTGGAGATGAAAAAACATAAGAAAATATATACATTTTTTACTCGGGTTGGATCCCCCAATGTCATCAATTTTGATCTAATTTAATCCAGTAACATATTTGGGGGATTTAATCGGATATTGCTGGATATCCCAAGTTTGAGATCAACTTGGATAAGAAGAAATATCGATATATATCAAATGAGATTTGGGGTCGAATTACGGCATTCGTGATCTAGTGAAATCGTTCGAAAACTGTCTTTTCAATGAGTAATTACAGAAATACTAATAATAAAAACACAAAGTTTTACATTTATTTCTAATCAAGGACAGAATTACAACATCCCTAATCAAAAAAAAAAAATCCTTAAAATGTTTTATTTTCGGAAAGAGGAAATTAATTTCCATTGAAAATTACGATTCACGAATGCCGTAATTCGGCCTCTGATTTTGTATTTGAGACATTACTTCTTTTTTTATGGGGAGCTCATATTTTCGTTCAGTATAATCTAAAGAACATATTTAAAAATATTAAGAAAACTGATAGAAATACTGAAAGTCATATAATTTAAAAATCCTTTAATGACAAATTTGTATTTCTATCAGAAAGTTGCCTACACAAGACGCTAAAGTCGCAGAGATTAAGCACAGAAAACGATAATTATTTGAGGTGTCCTATTTGAGGTGTCCTATCTAAAGACACCGTATTGTTATTAAATTTTGATTTATAAGATATTTGTACACAACTTATAAAATTTTTTAAGTTTCAAAATTTAAAATTGAATAATATCATTCAAGAAATTATAATTGTCGTCTTATTATTTAAATGATGCGTATGGCGCCTAATTTCAATTAAAGTAACATCAAAATGTAATAACAATAAAATTCCCGTTGCTTTTTTATAGTAAATTAACTATTTGTATATGGTTGGATAGACTGGAAATTGCAGTTGTTACGATAACAGCAATAACCAATAACCCAACCAAGATACAATACAACAACAGAAAACATCATTATTCAATGTGGCCTGTGAGTTCAAGTAAAACTAAGAACTATAAAGTTAAGTTAAAGGTAGATTTGATATGATTATAATGGCTTCTTAAAAAAAACCTAATTATATCTTGCTTTAAATTGCATTTCATTTTGAATTGTCAGGATCCCAAGGACACTTTATAAAAATTTATTATTTTGTAAAAAATTAAACAAAATTTGATTTCATTTTGAATTGTCAGATTTAAGATCATAATTAAATTGTTACTATTATATATTGAAAACACTAAATATTAATAAACGTAAGAGAAAGATGAAAAAAATCTTGTGAGGATCAGCGCTGGAGAATGAGGCTGATCATGAACTAATCTCTTAGGTCGGAAATGCGGCTCTCCGTCTAGCGCTGATTCTCACAACATTTTTTCATCTTTCTCTTGCAATAATTAACAATTCATGTTTTCTATTTATAATACAAGGGCGGATCAATAAGTCCGTGGCTTTTTGAATGAAAGACAGTTTTTTTTGCAAAAAAAAAAATATTTTTCAACACAATCTCCTTTTCGCTCAATACACTTAGTCCAACGTTTCTCCAATTTTGTATCCCTTCCAAAAAAATAGGATTTTTCGGGGTCCATAAAATAGACATTTGTTTGATCAATATCTCTTTCCACCGAGCCATTTCTTTATGTTTGGAAATAGGAAATATTCACTGGGGGCTAAATCCGGCGAATATGGCGGATGAGTTACCAATTCGTAGCCCAATTCATGGAATTTCGCCATTGAGACTAGACACGTGTGCACCTGTGCATTATCTTGATGAAAAAAAACTTTTCTTTTCCATATGGCGTCTTTTTTTTTAAATCCTTGTTAAATCGGTCCAATAAGTTGTCATAACATTCGCCGTTTATTGTTTTTCCCTTTTGAAGGTAATCGATGTGGATTATCCCGCGTGCATCCCAAAAAACTGTTGCCATCACCTTATTGGCCGACAAACTTACAATCTTATAATTTATTTTGATTAAAACTTAAATATCACTCAAATGTGTCGTTATTTTTTGCTCCTTTACAAAATATCCAAAGTTACTTAAAATCTGCGAGTTCGGGTCGAGATAGCTTCCTTGTTAGATACTTTCAAACAACAGTTACAAATTAAAAATGGAATGTAATTGATTTCGAATAAAAAAATATAATTTAAAATTTAATATGGAACTGGATCAAATCTTACAACTTAAATTCCTTGTGGCATATCTGATTGAATATGGTAACATCCCAGCAAAAAGTAGTGCTTATCCAGAAGCAGTTGTGGAAGGCATTATTTAATAACCGAGCGCTTCCGAAACAATTACAGAAGGCATGATTTTTGTTCGCGATATCCCACTTGGTATGTCTCTTTTAAGCAGGTGAAAAGCGCTTCCATCATGTGCTCTAAGAAGCAATAAATTCATGTCAAGAAAAAGCAATAAATTCATAGGCAATAAAAAGCGCTTTTTTGTGTGTAACAACATTATTGCTTCATGGTATGCATTCTTCATTGTTAGCATTATTCACTGTTTCACTGCATTTAGGGAAACACAACAGAATGCCTTCCTAATTGCTTTATGGTATGCAAGAAGGTGAAACACTATTTTGGAAGCAAACAAAGGTGGTTACTGCTTACCCAAGCCAGGTTATTTTTTGCTGGGTACTTAAACAAAATATAAAGTTTAATTGCATTATCAACATGTTTATATACATATATATAAAAATGTGTGCACTGTATTGTACAAGGGTAGTGAAAGGGTTAAATGTTGTTTTTTTGTGCTGTTTACCTAGCGTTTTAAATTAATATGTTCCAAATTCCAAATTCCAGCATACATTGTGATTTAAAAATAAATTTTTTAAATTAATATTTATGATTTATAAATGATTGTTAATTGTTTTACAATTAAAAAGTACTGATCTGTAAACATTTCTTTAATTAAAAAACTTATTATTGTATCAAATTATATATAATTTGATCATATTTGATACACCCATTTTTCGGATCAAACTATATGATATTAGATCCCACGAGATCAGCTGATGTATGCCATTTTACGGATCAGATGAGATGAAAAAAATGGCATGAAAAACGCTTAAAAATGGCACAAGAATTAGCAAAAATGACAAAATAGCAAAACAAAATGTGTAAAAAATAAAAACTTAAATATTAAAGTTTTATTCAATTTTCCTTTCTTAAATTTTGATTGCATAGTACAATCATGTGCTTTTGAAGTTATCAAAAAGGAGCGATCGATCTACTATTGTCACATAAAACAGTTGAGTTTACTGGAAATACGAGTTCCACATCTGTAGATGTAACTGCAGCATATTTGAAAGCATGCAATTCCGAAGGGGATTAGTTTTCAATGAATGAATCCTTTTCATTCTTATCTTATTAAAAAATTGATTTTTTTTTATTTTAGTCAAAGTTTAAAGGCCACTATTTCGATTGAAAACTTTATTAAATTTTTCAATAATTCTTTGTTGTTGGCATCTTTAATCTTTTTCTTAACGCAATCTATAACATCTAAACTTTCATTTATAAAGAGTCCTTTTGTTTCCAATTTGGTGATGTTTAAACAAAGACGTTCGAAATTACTTTTTATAAAGAGTGAGATCGAATAAATCCTAACACAGATTATCACTTATAACTTTTTTTATGTTCAAAAGTGAACTTTTTTTTGAATCAAGTTATCTTTTAAAAAGTCGCCAGATGATGTGTATAAATTATTAGCGAAATCGGATCATTACTTTGTTTACAAATGGACTTTGACCAAAAAGTGAAAACAAAAAAAAGTAGAATTTTTACAAAAAAAAACCTTAAATTTCGTAGAAAAAATATGCTTAATTGTTCAGAACTCAGAAAAATTAAATTATAATAAGATAATTTTTAAATTATTGATGAAGGCTACAAAGCAAGTTCGCAATACTGTCACTTTTTTGGAAATGGTCTGCTCCTATCAATTAGGGCACTAAAGATGGCAAAAAGAAGCTCCTTTACTCACTTTTGTTCAGCTTTCATTTGTAAACAAAGTAATCATCCGATTTCGCTAATAATTTATACACATCATCTGGCGACTTTTTAAAAGATAACTTGATTCAAAAAAAAAGTTCACTTTTAAACATAAAAAAGTTATAAGTGATAATTCTGTGTTAGGATTTATTAGATCTCACTCCTTATAAGCTTAATCTGCATTACCGTCACAAGTACGTCACAAATTTCAATGAAATTATAACAACAATATTTTTAGCTTTAATCCAAGGTTTACATAATTAAATTCGCATACATTGATATCAAAATTATGGACTAGATAACACGAAACTTATGCCGAGTTTTTAGGATGTAGATTATCTTTAATCTTAGTTTAACTCAGTTTGTAACTGGACTACGGCTATTGGGATTTTGTTTATTTTTCTTTATTTTAGTAAATACCGAAATTCGGAACTAGAAAAAGTTGTTCCGGCAAATGTTTGTTAATAAAATTGAAAATGATGGACCAAATTCGTTGTCGGTTTAAATCAAATAAAAAATATTAAAATCACAGTTTTTGCTTGAATTTATTTAAAAGTACACTAAGCATATTATGTAGTTAAAGACGACAGCAATTGTAGTCAAAAACAAATGAAAGTTCACTTGAAGAAATGACAACTAACATTTCATTAAATTCAACTAATATTTGTCATTTGTTTTTACTGTTCAAAAAATTTCTAACAATTGTAGTAAACATAAACTGTAGTACATAAACTATTGTAGTAAAAATAAACAAACATTAATTTTTTTATTTTTTTAGTAACAAAAAAAAAACTGCAAAAAACTAATGTAAAATCATAAAACAGTCATTTGATGTGGTTTGTTTTTTTTTTAAATGAACTACAAGGTTAGTAAAAAATTAAATTTGTTCTACAAATGACTGACATTTACATAAAAAATAAAGAAACTGTATTACAATCCAAACAACTACAAAGCAGAAGTTCCCTGAGTGCACTGTAAAAGGTTAAAGGAAATTTATTAAAAAAGGATATTCCTTAAGAAATAATTAATTTTTTTATCCTAAAATATTCCGATATATAAAACTACCGGTAAACGAAGTATCGGTTTTTTAAGCTCGTTTCCTTTAAGTTTGTGATGTTCGTATCCTGCTATTGGTTGTGTTGACTTGGTATAACGCAAACTATATAAAATTATATAATTTTTCAAATACTGTTCTCAAAACTCAATTCCATTCAACGGCGCAAAAACCCTACAGATAAAACCGCGATAGTTTAAATATCGGAAAATTTTGGTTTCACCTGTACACCACCATACAACTTTTCACCAAGCAGATATATGGAAATTATGTTTTCCGTGAATGTATCTCCCAAGTCTATTTTATATTGGTTTAGATTTAGAAGTTAAAAACTATTACCAAAAAAAAAAAAAATGAATAAAAAAACTCTTGTAGGTTTTAAGTAATTTTGTTAATTTTTCGACTTTTAAATGGCCATAAATTCTTTTGGTGAAGACTTTTCAACGTGAAACTTCGCACTTCATTGATTTTAAGTATAGTTAACCCAACCCTGGCCATCGATAACCCTGTGCATCTAAAGTCAGTTTCAACAGGTGTCGAAATTAATGTTTTGAAATTAAATAACTTGTTAACAAAAAATGTTTAGATTGATTTAGAAAATAAATTTGGTGGGTTTTTTTCCGCAAAATTACCCAAATTAATGTTTTTTGTTAATAATACAACATTGCCTACCTCGTGGTACTATGCCTACGTAGTAAGTTAGGGTTGCCGTTTGCTTTAAATATTTATAATATAGGTGAAAATTGCTTTTCGGAAAAAGTCGTAAAAAACAAACACACTCAGGGAACTGCTGCTTTAAAAATATGTAGTTGTTTGGGTTGTAATACAGTTTTTTTTATTTTTAATGTAAATGTCATTTGTCATTTGTAGGACACTTACAAACCGTGTAGTTCAGTTAAAACAACAATCCACATCAAATGACTGTTTTATGATTTTACATTAATTTTTTACAGTTGTTTTTTTGTTATTTTAAAGCATAAAAAAAAAAAAAATATTTGTTTATTTTTTACTACCATGTGGTTCATTTTTACTACAATTGTTAGTCATTTTTTGAACATTAAAAAACAAATGACAATCTTAGTTAAATTTACTGTAATGTAAGTCGTTCCTTTCCTTAAGTGAAATTTCACTTGTTTTCAACTTACATTTGCAGTGGTCTTTACCTACATAGTATTCTAAGTGCAGTTACGATAATCGGAAAAAGCTCAGCTCTAATAAATTAAATAAGCATTAATATACATAATTTTTAAACCAACTGCAATTTACTAAAAAAGCGTCCGTTTTAATGTCATTAAAAACTATTTTTTTTTTGTAATAACAAAAATTCTTTAAAATTTTTAACCATGTTTTATATATTAGTTAATGCGTCTTCAAAAACTCTTTCATTTGGTACCCTATTTATTTAAAATTTCCAAATAAACCGAAAAAATATAAAATGGGCCAAAACCTAAACATGAGGTTGGGCCCTCTATCACATAGATGACTTGCATTAAAATCTGAGAAACCCATCGGGAGACTCTCCATGTTAGACGATGTTGATGGTGCTTTGACTTGTTTCTATATACCCTATGGGGAATGGGACCGGTTCTGCGTGTGCCACAGGATCGGTCCCTTCGTGCCAGAGACCGGTCATCTGCTAAACCCTACCCTATGTAAACAACTGGCAACTTTAACATTGGCTTGTCATAGGAGGGGGTCATTTGTCCTGCTTTAAACCACAAAGTGGCATGCCACAGGACTAACCAAAGATGGACATACCACAAGACTGTCGCAAAAGGGCCATGTCGTATAAAATAAACGAAAACTAAACTAAAACCAATTCTGGCCAACTGACTTTTTCTTGTTAATAAGCATTCTGGTTAAGTGGTATGTCCTCCCTTTTCCAGTAACAGGATTGGTAATTTTAGGACAATTGACACTGCTTAAACCCACTTCAGTATTAAGTTATACCAGTCCTGTGATAAGTCCTTCTTTAACCAGTCAATTTTAGGTCAATTGACTCCTCATTCCCCATAGGGTGTCTCCTGGTCCAGCTCAACTAACCCTATCTCTTTATTTTGTTACGAATTAATAATGCGAATGCTGACCATTTTATACACGTTGTATGTTAAATTCAGTTGTTTTCTTACGCATCATACCGCACTTTATAATAAATTTTTACTCTATGGGCAAGGTTATTTTATAATCCACTTAATAACCATATACAAGCAAGCACGCATCCCCGTATTGTCCCATTATAACAACATGTGGTTTTGGTAAGTTCTTACGTTGACTGGCTGGATGTCTGTCTGCTTTGCTGGTTCATTTGGTGGTATGGGTCAGTTCTTGGAAAAGTTTATAGTTATTATATTACCGCTATGATGTAATTGTCGTTACTTACATACTGTTTTCTAAAGTTTCAAGTACACACTGAAAAAAACGCACTGCTGGAAATATAAATGCTGGTAATATACTTTTGTTTGGAAAACTATTCCGTCTCCCATGTTTCTAATAAAACATCTTTGTTTGCAAATATAATTATGTTTGCCTGTAAACATATATATTTTTGGAACTACACTAAAAAAAAAGGTTAGTAAAACGAATAAAAAATCTTGCGGAGTTATCAAAATTTTAGTCAGGAGGAAAATTATATATAACATAAACAAATTAGGTGTCGAAATGATGGCATCTTTCTAGAAACGAAAAAAATAAATAACAAAATAAGAAATGTACAACCCTTTTTTGCAATAACAAAAATGAAACATACAAAATAACGTAAGATGTGTGTCCTTGTCTTTCGCTTTAGTATGTCTACCTGAACGTATATTTGTTTGCAATTTGAATACACTACATTGATACTCACTGTAATCATTTAGTTTACACAGTTAATCTTTATTAAATATAAATATATTATTTTGTCTTTAATTAATAGACAATTACTTTGACATACCGGTGCCAATACAAAATTTAAGTTTTTTTAGTCCGCAATTTATATGTATATGATACACATTGTTGGCGTCCTTTTGTTTTATTGTGTATGAAAAACAAATACAAAAATCTTTCATGGTTGATTTTTTTTTATATGTCTTACAAGAGTTGTACTAGTTAATATTATTTTCCTCATCTCTACTACATCTTGACATGCTGCGACATCTAATTCATTCAGCGTATATCTTTCAATCTGGTTGTCGTACACACTTTAAATATGCTTATCAGCACAATTTTTTTAGCAAAATAAATTTTGCAAAATATTAGTAAAATACTAGTAATACATTAGTTCGAAACAGTGCTAAATAAGTATAACTAAAATTTTATCTGAAAAGACCATTTCAGCAAAAAATTTGAAGAAAAATATTATACTTGATTAACAAAAAGCTGTACTAACTTTTCTATTAACTTATTTTTTTAAGTGTACTAAAAAATGTCAACCGGCAAACATATATATGTTTGGCTGCGAATATATATAAGTTTATAATAAGTATGTTTGCATGTTCCAAACATAATATCTAAAAAATTTAAAATTGCAAATATACTGTAATCGTCTGACCCGATTTCAACAGCTCTTAATACAAAACAGCCTTCTAATCCCACCAAATACAGAGCATTACCTTGGCGCCATGGATATTCGGCTTCGGCGTTGATTTGGCTGGTTGGCCGGGCTTTACATATGACTTTTTGCTCTTGTGGTTGTCGTAATGTATCCATTTTTCATCACCAGTAACAATACGATGCAAAAATTACTTCTTTTTGTAGCGCTCAAGCAGCATTTCCGACATGCAAAATCGTCTTTCAACGTCTTTTTGGCTTCAATTCATGGGACCCAATTTCCTTGCTTTTGAATGAATCCCAATGCTTTTAAACGTAGGGAAATGGCTTGTTGTCTGACTCCCAATGATAATGCCATTTCTTCTTGCGTTTGACAACAATCTTCGTGGAGTAATGCTTCCAATTCCACATCTTCAAACTTTTTCGGCTGAACAGGCCTCTCCTGGTCTGCTGTGTCGAAATCACCACTTCTGAATCGCGCAACCATCGTTCACAAGTTTTTTTGAGTTGGTGCATGTTGACCGTAAGCTTCTAACAGCAATCGATAACTTTCAGCAGCCGTTTTCTTCAAATGAAAGAAGTTTATCAGACTTCCCCGCAAAACATTACCTTTCAACCTGTTCTAGAACAACTTCTTTTATCACCGGTTATATGGAACCGGTTCTAAAACAGATTCCGGGGAGTCGAAATGTAAGGTGTTACTGTCACAGAACCAGTTCTATAACTGGTTCTAGAACCGGTTCTAAATCAATCTGTTCTTGTAAAGAAAGAACCGTAAAGAACCTATTGCAAATAGGACAAACTCCATATAAAAAGAACCAGTTGCAGAACAGAAATTAGAACCTGTTATAATACAGTATAAGCTGTTCTGCAACCAGTTATTTGGATTTTACTATTTTACTGGGTTGTAACCCAATATTATCAAACTTTAAAAAATTCTATAAAAATATGTTTATTTGACGAATAGTTCGTTTTAAGAGAAATTATTAGTGCCTGAGCGAACAGTTCGGTAAAAAAGTGTATAATAGAACTAAATTTGTAAATGGAAACATTTTGTTAGGCCGAACTTTCGGCAAAATCAGTTTGTGTTACATCTTTCGTCATTTTAATTTAATTTGACATTGATAGTAGTCGGTTCAACGAATATTTTTCCTCACAGAGAAAATTTAGTTGGGCGAAAAAAAATTATGGAATGAAAATATGGATGGAATCAGAATTCTCTCTCTATTGGGAAAACTCTCTTGGCCAACGACAGGCTTAAGAGATTAATCTCTTTTTCCAGTGCAGGATCGAGGAGACTCTTGTCCCTCGGAGGGGTGACTTGAGTACCCTGGTGTCTTACCTGACTGGACACTGCAATCTCAGATACCACCTGCGCAAAAGGGGTCTTTCGGACACAGGATGAGTGTAGGTTTTGCGAACTGGTAACTGAGACATCGGAGCATGTTCTTTGCGAATGTCCGAGGCTTGTGAAAGGCGTGCCAAGTTTCTTGGCGATCGCTTTGTCTCCCCTTCGGACATTATGAAGATTTTGCCTAATAGGATTATTGGCTTTATAGGTAGCTTGAATCTTTAGGGTAACTTTAGGTGCATAGTGCCATATAATCTAATCTAATGAAGATTTATAATATAATTTATTTTTCGACTTTCTTACACTTATTGAAGAAGTTTCATAAAAAAATTGTTTCATAAAATATATGAAACTATGTTATGAAACAATTTTTTTTAATGAAACTTGTTCATTGAGGGGAAGAAAATACAAAAAAAAATAAATTATAAATCTTCATACACTTTTTTATAAAATGTAATAAGCATTTCATTAATTGAAATAAGTTTTTCATTAATTTTATACAAAAAAAAGTTTCATTAGTTGACTAAAAGTTTTCATTATTTTCGGCCTACTCAAATTTTTTCTATGTAAAATTTATCTTCAGAACTCATACTTTGTTAGGTTGATGTGTTTATCATAAGCCGCCGAAATTATTCTCCGTAACAATTCAACGTAAAATAAGTTTCCTTGATCTGTTTGACAAAAAATGCTGATTTTTACACAATTATCCATTAATTTATTTGGACAAATAATGCTTTTATTGAGTATACGGCATATTTAATATTAAAAGGTTGACAAGCACAGAGAGAATATCGTGGGACGAGTTTTAATGAAATTTTTTCACTAAACTAAGAAAGTTTCCTTACAATGGGAAAGGAAAAATACTTAAAATTTATGAAAAAAAATATTAGAAATAAAAAATTTTGATCAAAAAATCTGGAATCGCGCCTTGTGTAAATATTAGTGATAAGGGGTGATTTTTGAAGAGCTTTCCGATTTGATTAAAAAAAAAACACATAAAATTTAAAGAAATGTATGAAATCTTTATTTGAGTCGAAAGAAACGTTCTATATAATTCAATTTTTTAAAGATTATTTCACAATCCACAATCGGGCCGGTCAACCGTTGCAAGCTTGTCCCTATAGACACGATCAAGGCGGCCAATTGACAATATTGCGGTAAATTGGTAAACATAGGACCCGCGGATAAACCCATAAAATTCTGAAAAAATACATTTATACATAAATGAATGAAAAATAGGAAGCTTACCTGGGGTCGAATTACGGCATTCGTGATCGTAATTTTTTGATCGAAATTAATTTTCTATATTCAAAAATAAATCATTTGAACGAACTATTTGTGATCAGAGATGTTGTAGTTAGGTCCTTGATTAAAAATAAATGTAAAACTTGGTGTTTTCATTATTAGTATTTTTGTAGTTATTCATTAAAATACTGTTTTCGAACAATTTCACTCGATCACGTATGCCGTAATTCGGCCCCTGATTTTGTTGTTGTAGGGTTATTGGTACCATTACTTTCATACAAAGGAATAAAATTTTTGGTCGAGTTGATACATTTTAAAAAAGTTTTCAGACGTTTGTAAACGTATTCACCAGACATGTTATACATCGTTGAACTTGTGAAAACCTGTACTTTACAAAAAAAATAATTATTGTAAATTTTAAAAAATTTCTGGAACAAATAAGTAAAAAAACTAAAAATATATATATAATAGTGTTTTTGTATTATAACAACTTCACTTTGATAAATAATATCTAAATAGGTATTTATGCTATGTTAACAATTTTAATATGTGTTAAAGATTATATTGTCGTTAATTAATAAAAAATAATAAAGGTAAAAAAAAATGGATCTAAATATGATTTTTTTTAACAGCGCAAAAAATGAATTTCAAAATTTGACTTTTTTTACAAAAACACCTCCCAGGACCCCACTTTTCATTTACCGGCGGCAAACTTGATAAAGAATAATTAACATTTTATTAGTCTATAATATTACGTTTTAAAAAGTTAAGAAATGGGCGTGCGATTTTTTGCCCACGTGTGTAAACTTGAAATTTTGCTTGAAAATTGGTCATTTTCGATCAATGCTGGGTGTAGGGTGCATGTCCCAATTAATAATACTTTCATTTAAAACTATTCTCAAAGCCTGTTCTTTTCGAATATTTAAAAAAATATTTACTTTTCTTCTAATAGATTATAAAAAAAAAACGTATAAGTAAAGCTACCCAGGTAGAAAATTTGGGATGGTTACAAAAAACGAAGAGTTTTCAAAACGTTTGTTTTTGATGGTACTAAAATAAAAGCGTTTCCAAAGCGATAATTGCAAATAATACGAAAAAAAAGCATTTAAAAAACATTATTTTGGATTGCTATTCGAAACGTTCGGACAAAGTATTTTAGGAATACTTTTTATACAAAACTTACAAATATTTGTGAAATAAAAACACTGTAAAAACATTGGTTCAAAGCGTTTTTTCCAACGTTTGTAAAAAGTACTTTAGAAGTTCTTATCGTACAAAATTTACAACGGTTTATAAATAAAACCAATGTAAAACCATTGCGTTAAAGCGTTTTTCTAACATTTGTTAATAGTACTTTAGAAATACTTTTTTTTTACAAATATTTTACTGATTAAAAAACAACACTGTCATAAGGGGTCTATCTATATGCGAACTCGGTTTCTTATGCAATTTTTTTATATGCTTTTCTCTTCATGAACCGAGTTCAATAAATCACTCAATATGGCCAGCCCATAATGTAGCGACTCTATAAAGTGTATAGTCCTTGTATATCTTTTATAAAGCACTATATTTTGAGGACAGATAAAGCAATATTTTAGAGGACTTTTTCAAAACTTAATAAAACGCTAGTTAAACTATTTAAATTTACAATGTTTTGTTACTTTATTTATATTATTTTAATCATATTTTACATGTTTCATTATTTGTGGTATTTATGAACAATTCATAAAGATCTTTATAATTTGTCTTTCGAGCGTTTTGACAATGTTCAAAATTACAACCCTCAAAGCGGTTATCATTTGGGTCGTTTTCATAACGCTTAATAACTGTAAGCCAAAATGTTCTGCAAATACTTATTTAACGATTGAAAAAGCATTTCAAAAATTTTGTTTTGCAATGTTTTGAGAACGTTATAAAATACCATCCTCAGACCGTAAATTTGGGTTATCATTTTGCACATTCTCAAAACGCTTTAAATTTGTAATTTGGTATGTTCTGAAAACGCTTGTACCATCATGAAAAATGCTTTTAAAACGTTTTAAAGATTGTATTTTTCTACCTGGGTACTTTTTCTCAAAAATGTTAAAATTTTTTTTGACCCATTTCAAAAAATTGACTTTGCAAATTTTTCTTTACTCAACGGTTTCAGATAATTAAATGAAACTTTAAACACAACATTAATGATAAAAGTGGCAATACACAAAATTTTTTTTAATGTCTTACCACTTATTATAAAGGATTTATTTACTTAAAACCTAAAAAAAACCTTGTCAAAAAATTGAAATTTTAATGTTCAACATCACACAACTTTTAAACTTTAAGAGGTAACATATTACCGTAAGCATGTTTTTTATTAATCTCATCAAGCGGATTCAAAAAGTCTAAAATCATCGAAATCGGTTCATAATTGTAGAAGTTACAGCATTTTAAAAGTTTTTTGTACTCGAGGTGGTCTACTTTGGCACCTTAGTGTTCACCCTGTGTTAACAGAGGGTGACTTCAAAATTAATTTTCTGAAAGCTGTACGCCTCCTTAACTGTTACATATACATTTGGTCTTAATCGGTCCAGTAGTTAAGAAGTTCTATATTTATTACCACTTTTTATTTGATTCACTCCACTGTTCGGAACATAATCCATACCAAACAGTGCATTTTTCGGGATGCAATGGCAGTTCTTGCAATGCTTCTGGATGCTCTTCACACCAAATACGCCAATTTTGCTTGTTCACGTATCCATTCAACCAGAAATGAGCTTGGGCGCTGAACTCAGTTTGCACAATTTGCACTTTCTTAACCGAGCATGAATTTTGATAATAAAATTTCGATAATCTGCAAGCGTTTTGTAAGTCGATTCATGGTTAAATTATAGACCAAACTGAACATGTT
>CM037855.1:117116301-117133090 GCA_021234595.1 Delia radicum | reverse complement strand
TTTTTTGTCGATCTCTTGTACGTTTTTTAATAAATAAAAAAAAAAAATCTTTAAAAAATGTTGGCCGATGTTTAGCTAAATTTAGTTATGTATTACTGTAAATTTTTTTTTTTTGGAAAAACTATGGGATTGTCACTTCTTTCAAAACGTGTTCTGATGGTGCGAACCTAGAAAATTCCCGAAATAGATCTATCAACACATTCCTGAAAGTGGTCAATTAATAAAATTAAAAACAAAAACTCTATAGATTATTTGTTAGGACAATATCCTAATAAAGAAATATAGAGTATGGCCTCGAACTTGAAAAACTTATAATTTTCAAATTTATTAATTACTAGCAGACCCGGCAAACGTTGCTTTGCCTTCAAGTTTTAATTGTAATTAATTCTTTAAATCAAGAAAATTTTTTTACGCAAAATATATAATTAAAAAATATTAAAATTTGTAATTTCATGGGAAGCCCCAACGCCTCTTTGTCCTTCTATCGCCTTTATTCTAGGACTATGAGGATCGCTAAAAGAATTTTCGAACAACATTATTCAATAACCTTGCAAAAAGTCTTGAATGTGATAATTTATTTTAATGCTTATTTGTTTTTTGCTTTTGGTACCACGCCCATTTATCCCATTCCGCCCATTTTCAGTTCGACTACTTATATTTGTAATTGATGGACTCGTACAAAATTTGAAGGCTATATAGCTAATATAGAACCCTAGATATTTAATATTAATATTAATTTTGTATATGAGCTAAATAATCACTTTGTATGGGAGCTGCCACGCCCACTCTGGCTATTATAGAACTGTAGATATATGATATTAAATATTTACTTTGTATGGGAGCTGACACGCCCACTGGTCCGATCACGCCCATTTTAGATGGCCGTTTCTCAGACCTACTCAATATGCTCACAAAATTTCATGAGAATCGGTCAAGCCGTTTCGGAGGAGTAAGGGAACGAACATTGTGACACGAGAATTTTATATATAAGATAAAAATGTATGTGTATAAAAAAATACTAAACAATTTAGTCAATCTATAAACATCAGCGGAAATGTATTTAATGTAAATTTTCACTATTCAGTAAAATATTTATTAATAGACATAATCCAATGATTGTTTAGACTCAAATATAATTTTAAGTCAATAGTGTAAATTTATGTCCCAAAAAAACAAATTAAAGTCCAAAAATGGAATTATTTACTTTTTCAATGTCTATGTCTACATTTAAAGCGGGGATTGGAAGAGAATTGCCTAATAAATTAGGTATATGTTGCACTATATACAACCGCTTCCGCTACCTAATTGGAGACGTGCCAGTTTCACACAGTTGGTTAAAGTTGATATATGCGATCAAAAGGTGGCAAATGTGGCAGCGGCTGAGGAGAAAAGTATAAGACTGACCAAATTTGGGATTTCACATTTTAAAATGAGAATATCTCGAGAACTGTTAGAGATATCCTATAAATTATAAATGTGTTTTTTTTTTTTTTTAAATCGGATTCGAAACAAAAAAATGTTGATCACTTTATTTTATATGCAAAAAGTTCCCTATTTTGGGTGTTCAAGGTTTGAAATGAAAACTTAGCTAGATATCACATGCCTGTTCCAAATTGCATTGCATTAGGACTACTAAGTGAGAAGTCGCCGAATCTTTCCAAAAATTGTGTGATGTATCCCACTGTGCACAGTCTGTGTACTGTTTTTAACGTGTTGTAAAATACAGAGTTGGTCAAAAATAAAAATAAAACTTGAAAAGTTGACTCAACCCACACAGCCCCTTTAGGGGTTTTACTATACTACACTAATACATTTATATGATATAGGACCCAACGATGCCAAAATCATTATCCCCATTTTGTTACTCAGCGTTATAAATAAATAAAATAAAATAAATTATATAAGTTAACAACGCAACATATGAGTTAAGGAGACAACACGTTAACAATACCCCAAATGTTTTCTAGTAGTAGTTTACTTATAAGTAAATCCCCTATATTAGAATCACCTGACACGTGTGTTATGTGATTGGCCAATTTACCATTAATTTTATGTTGTGAAATATTCAACATTTCGGATCATATTGCAATTAGTGCAATATGTTGGAAATGCTGATTGGCTAAGACACAGAATATTTTATTATTTTATAAAGAAAGCAATGTAAGCATTTTTGTATTTGACTTGAGGGTAGAATTAAGTTGTGAAATTAAATAAAAGACATTCCATATAGAATCATAAAACGAAAACAACGTTCTTTATTTAAAAACCGGTACATAGTACCCAACATAATTAACTGGCGCCCGACGTGAATTTTTTTACATAAAGTAAAAGTGGAAATTAAATTAATAAAAAGGAAATTGTTAAAATTTTAAAATTAATAAAAAAATTTTCAAATCAAAAGAAAAAACATTTTTGTATAACAAAAACTAAAATAATAAAAAAAAAGTGGAAATTAAATTAATAAAAAGGAAATTGTTAAAATTTTAAAAATTAATAAAAAAAATTTTCAAATCAAAATAAAAAACATTTTTGTATAACAAAAACTAAAATAATAAAAAAATTGTGGAGATTTTAAAAATAAAAAAGAATTTTTTCATAAAAAAAAACTAAATGAACTAGAAATTGTGAAAATTTCAAAAACATTTTTGTATAATAAAAATTGTGGAGATTTTAAAAATAAAAAAAGAATTTTTTTTCATAAAAAAAAAAACTAAATGAACTAGAAATTGTGAAAATTTCAAAACATTTTTGTATAACAAAAACGAAGTTAATAAAGGACATTGTGAAGATTTAGAAAAAAACTAAACCAATAAGAAATTGTGAAAACTTCAAAGAAACCCTTAAAAGAAAAATCAACGAATATCCTTTGCATAAGGAATTCATCAAAGGCAATAGAGGAACAATAATATTTTTGTCACCGGGTATCGAAATTTGCCCGGGCAGCGGAAGGAGGATATCGGTGCGGCCAAAGCCCGAGAAAAAAAAAAATCAACAATATTAAGAAGCAGCAATATCAAGAAGCAGCATTAGCAAGAAGTAGAAATATCAAGAGGCAGCAATATTAAGAAGCAGCTATATCAACTAATATTATGGAAAAATTGTAAGTACCCTTTTAAATTCAAATTGCTATAGAAGATTTTTTTTTTACGTGTTGTGTAATTCGATTACCCAAGCGATTGACCCGGCGAACATTTCCTCAAATCATCTTTCCTTATTTTGTTTCCCTTACCCTGATCGTGATCCATTTGGGTAATAGATTTTTTGATAACTCTCGAATTTTTGCCACTACCCTCTGTGATCAGTTTTTGCCGACGTACGTTTTCCTTAAGATTGTTTTTCCGTATTTTTTTTTTTTTTTTTTTTATTATTTTTTTTTCCTTCCTGACTGAACATGAGCGTGACACGAGACCAAATCGTCGACATCGTTAGCGCGTCAGTCGAGGCACTTACAGAACAGTTAAGAGAACAATTGCAAGGTCTCACGCGTCAATTCGAAGAACTTACTCCACGGGTGGAAACATACGAACCTGTGACAGTTAACCGATTCAACAGAGGAAACTCTCTGGATTTGGTGAAATCCCTGCCAGAATTTAAGGGCGAGAGTCAGACATACCCGGCATGGAGAGACGCAGCGCACTTTGCGATGGAATATTACCCAGAGGGCACAGAAAATTTCTATATTGCCATGGGCATCTTCAGAAACAAAATAACTGGGGCAGCTAATGCAAAGCTGTCATCCTTTAATACAGTATTGAACTTCAAGGCCATAATATCTCGATTAGACCAGGTCTACGCCGATAAAAGGTCACTACAATCATTAGAGAATGAGTTGAGTATTTTAAGACAAGGCAACTTATCGATAACGGAGTTTTACGACAAAATCGATCAACATCTAACCCTGATTATAAATAAGAATAAAATGAGTTATTCAACTAATATTGAAGTAATCACGGTTTTGAATGAACGGGCAAGGGAAAATGCGCTTCGCGTTTTCATATCTGGACTACGTCGCCCACTCAGTGACATCATGTTTTCAACGAAACCGAGTGACTTGCCAACGGCCTTAGCAACCGCACAGGAGCTGGAGGCAGATCAACGCAGACAAGAATTCGCAAAAATATTCGCTACAGGCGACCTTGTAAAGACTGTCCGAACACAGCGTAGGGATTCGAATTACCCATCAACATCACACCCTACGTACAGGCTACGACCCCATGGTGCGAAATATGAAGGGAATAAGAACTCCAAAACCGAGCAACCCCACACCAATGGATGTGGATCCAGGCTCAAGCATGTTCAGAAGACCAACAGCGCACATGGCTGTTCAACAGAATACCCAACAACCCCAAACTGTTTTTAACAATAAAAGAGCCTTGAAAGCTCCGGAAGAACCGCACCTGTACAGAAAACACAGAGAATCAACCACTTAGCGGCCGACGAAGCTCTTGGAGAATATGAGGACGATGTTAGCTCTGTATATGAATATCCACAGCATGGGGATTCAGATATCGAGGTGGCTTATGAGGAACTTAATTTTTTAGAATAGAGTCTCCCCTGCCATTTGTCAAGAAGACTATAAAAGGTAGGGAACTTAGATTTTTAATTGATACCGGCACTATGAAAAACTTCATTCAAAACTTCGATTTTCTTGTGGGCATTACCCCATTAAGACAACCATTTAACGTTAACTCTATAAATGGACCCAACCTAATCGAGGGGAAATGTAAAATGGTTGTTTTTGGTCATACGACTAATTTTTTTATTCTCCCATCATTGAAAACGTTCGACGGTATAATAGGTTTCAGATTTTTAAAAGAAATTGGCGCTGTGGTTGACACAAGGAACAATACACTGACATACAATAAAGGGAAAACTGGTTTACCGTACGAGAAACCCGAGCTCGTAAATTTTCTTGCCTTGGATAGCGAACACATACCGCAAAACGTCCGTGATCGATTCAGGGAAATCTTGGAGTCTAACCTAAATTCATTTGCAGATCCAAATAGGGCTCTACCGTATAACACTACAGTGGAAGCGAGAATACGAACTAAAACCGAAGATCCTATATATGCAAGATCATACCCATACCCAGCTTCAATGGCGGATTTTGTGAATGGCGAAATCGAATCTCTTCTTCGGGATGGTATAATTCGGAAATCATCATCTCCATACAATTCGCCGATACACGTCGTTGAAAAAAAGGGTGTAGATGAAAAGGGAAACCCCAACCACAGACTTGTTATCGATTTTCGAAAACTTAATGAGAACACCATAGACGATAAATACCCGATGCCCGATATATCTGCTATTCTTTCGAACCTGGGAAAATCAAAGTACTTTTCAACACTTGACCTTAAGTCAGGTTTCCACCAGATAAAACTTACCGAAAAAGATAGACAGAAAACAGCCTTTAGCGTTAATAATGGCAAATATGAGTTCTGCAGACTGCCATTCGGTCTTAAAAATGCCCCCAGCATATTCCAGAGGGCCATAGATGACGTCCTACGAGATGACATAGGGAAGATGTGTCAGGTCTATATGGACTATATCATTGTCTACTCACCGGATGAACATAGCCATTTACAACATGTGGACACCATTTTGAAAAAACTCGAAGCCGCAGGCATGAGGGTTTCGCCTACAAAATCCAAATTTTTTAAGTCAGATGTAAACTTTTTGGGATTTGTCGTGACAAGAGACGGAATCAGAACATGTCCGGAGAAAGTTAGGGCAATAACCGAATTTAAAGTTCCACAGAATTTGAAAGCACTTAGATCCTTCCTCGGCTTGTCCGGTTACTACAGGAAATTTGTCAGGGACTATGCCCGTATCGCTAAGCCTTTGACGAAATATCTGAGAGGAGAAAACGGTCATGCCGCAGCTAATAATTCAAGAAATATTAAAATATGCCTGGATAAGGAGGCACTAGAAGCCTTTAACAAACTGAAAAGGATATAGCTTCAGAGGATATTTTGTTGTCATACCCGGACTACAGTAAAACTTTCGAATTGACTACCGACGCATCGGGCGTCGCACTTGGAGCAGTTTTATCCCAAAATGGTAAACCAATTACCATGATCTCTAGAACTCTTTCAGACACGGAGATGAACTATGCTACTAACGAAAGAGAGCTGCTTGCCATTGTATGGGCCTTGAAGAGCCTTAGGCATTTCCTTATGGCATCACCGGAATCCATATATTTACTGACCACCAACCGTTGACATTTGCCATGTCCGATAAGAACCCTAACTCAAAGATGAAGAGGTGGAGAGCGTTTATTGAGGAGTTCTCGCCAAAATTCTTCTACAAGCCAGGACGGGAAAACGTGGTGGCAGACGCCTTATCTAGGCAGTATATTAATCAGATATCGGATGATGACAGCCAGACGGCACACAGCGAAATTTCTTCTACAAACGTTGTAAAATCCATAAAATTCCCCGTAAACCAATTTAAAAACCAGATTTTAATTTCCAAGGGAGATCGGCTCTCCGGAAGCAGGAAAATCCTGTTCCAGCGGTTTATAAGACACACAATATCGTACAACACAGTAGTCGAGCTTTTGGATCATTTGACGAATGTTGTCGATTCAACTGGCACGAATGCCATCCATTGTGATCTTCCGACATTGGCGGATTTCCAGGACGCCCTGGTATCCCGATTCCCGTCCACTCGATTCATACATACCGAGAAATTCGTGATGGATGTAATTAGAGAGGATGATCAGTGGGAAATAGTTACCAATGAACACAATAGAGCGCATAGATCGTCGCATGAGAATTTCCAACAAATAATTGATGAATATTATTTTCCCGGCATAAAGAAAAAAACTTAAATATATCATATCTAACTGTAAGATCTGCAAAGAAAACAAGTACCAGAGGAAGCCACAAAAAGTGGTAATGACCGAAACCCCCATTCCTAGCTACCCTGGTGAAATACTGCACGTCGACATAATTATAACGGATAAGCAGCATTTCCTTTCTTGCGTGGACAAGTTTCGAAGTTCGCGATTGTAGTTCCAATAGCTTCTAGATCTGCCATAGATGTTAAAAACGGCCTTGTTTCAGATTATGAACAGATACAGAAAGGTGAAAATAATAGTTTCGGACAATGAGAAGTCACTGCAGTCGACGACAGTGGGAACATTTCTAAGGGACCATTTTAAAAACTGAACAGTTTTTCATTCCACCGATGCATAGCAAAAGTAATGGCCAGGTGGAACGCTTTCATTCTACGCTTTTGGAGATAGCAAGATGCGTAAAGGCTCAACAGGATATAAATGATACGGTCGAGTTGATACTGCTTGCTACTATCAAGTATAACGATACGGTCCATTCTGTGACAGGGAGGAAACCATTGGACATTTTGAACGAATTTACCCAGCATACCTTGGCGGAAGTTAAAGAGCGCTTGGTGACTGCGCAGTGCAAGGTGTTGGAGGGGCACAATAGGGACGCGACATCGAGGAAATACCAACCTGGAGAGGTTGTTTCGTTAAACGGAACAGGCGGCTTGGTAATAAATTCGATAAATTCTTCGTGCAGGGCGTAATCCAGCGCGACCTGGGAACTACGGTGCTGATAAATAACAGGAAGGTCCACAAGAGTAACTTGAGATAATTTTTTTTTTTTTTCTTTCTTTCCTCTTCTTTTTCTCCCCTTTAGAATATTTCTCACATTGATACCTTGGGTATTGCCAAGGATTATTAATTATTCGAATTCACATTTTATTGCTATCACTGACGGCGAAGTAGCAACGTATAAGGACTACGATTACCTGGTACACCAAACTAATCTCACGGAATATGAACAAGTGATACAGGAGAGTCAGGATCTCCTCAACACCCTGTCAAACCCAAGAGAGGCTGGAATGGTGAGAGAACAGATAAGGGAGATTCGGAGATTATTACAAACATTGCATGTAAACAGGCGCTCTGCAAGGTCGCTTGACTTTCTAGGGTCTGCCTTGAAGTTCATCGCTGGCCAACCCCTGACCATGATGACATGGCACTGCTTACGACTCGGGAGGAATTGCTCATCCAGAACAATAATAGATAGACGGTAATGAATTCGGCAATACAGGACAGAATTAACGAACTGACCGAAAGGGTCAACACTATACAGAACCTTAGGGGTAGCAATAACGTTGGGGAAGATGATTTGGTCATTTTCAAACTCGTCGCTATGAGGAACGGTGAGATAGTTTCGTATCTTAATAATCTTGCACTGTCTATAATTCTAGCAAAAGAAAATATCATCCATCCCGCTATTCTCGATGAACTGATTTAGAAAAGCAATTTGAGCCTGGAAGGGTACCGATTAGTATAAATGATAGGTTAAGAGTAAGCAACGTAACTGTCTTGCAAAAAGATTATATTATTTACTATGTAATTAAATTTCCCATTTTTACGAATTTCTGTGAATACTTGAGAATTTATCCTGTAATCCATAATAATTCCATTCTTAATTTAGAGATAGATCAAGCTTCTAAGTGTCACGATTATACCCTCCCCGTAACTAGCTGCGTCAGCGTCGGAACAACGAAAATTTGCCGTGAAACTACTAACTTATGCCTCTCCCAACTATTGAATAATAATTCGGCATCCTGTCACACACAGTCAGCGGACAACGTCCCCCCAGTACAACAAGTGACCGATGGGCTGATATTATTGAACAACGTGCATGGCACGAACATATCCGAAGGAGACACAATAAGAGTAAACGGAACCTTTGTGGTCACATTCACCGATAATGTAATCATTAATGGTACCCGGTATCAGAAAACGCAAAAATGGAAGAGAGCCCCAATACCACATCCTCCTAAAACACTAAGTATTAATAGGACTGGCCATGAGGAACTAATAACGCTCCCATACATCCATAGGCTGAACTTGGAGAATACAGGTTATATAGAGAGGCTCAAGAGTGATACATTCATGCACAGAGTTGCACTAGTCTCAATGGCGTTAATGATACCTTTCATCATTTGGCTCATCCATCACCTACAGAACAAGCGTAGAGGAAAAGCGGCCAACATAGAGGATATAGTGAATGAAATTAGGTCGAAACAGGGACGTTCCGATATTTAAAAGGGGGAGGAGTTAACAACGCAACATATGAGTTAAGGAGACAACACGTTAACAATACCCCAAATGTTTTCTAGTAGTAGTTTACTTATAAGTAAATCCCCTATATTAGAATCACCTGACACGTGTGTTATGTGATTGGCCAATTTACCATTAATTTTATGTTGTGAAATATTCAACATTTCGGATCATATTGCAATTAGTGCAATATGTTGGAAATGCTGATTGGCTAAGACACAGAATATTTTATTATTTTATAAAGAAGCAATGTAAGCATTTTGTATTTGACTTGAGGGTAGAATTAAGTTGTGAAATTAAATAAAAGACATTCCATATAGAATCATAAAACGAAAACAACGTTCTTTATTTAAAAACCGGTACATAGTACCCAACATAATTAACTTATACAAATTAAAATTTTTTAAAATTTAAATGTCATTTCCCTAAGGAGCCGCATGGATTAGTGGTCAAATGCATCTCACTTCGAAAGAGTTCTTTTATGCTGTAAAAAAGTTTGGTAGTATTTAAATATATGCAAAAAAAGTTGCAATCCAAAAATTTTTAAACAAAAATAAATTTTTTTTTTATTAAATAATTAAAAAATTTGCAAATTCGGATCTTAAATTTTTAATTTTAACATTATACATTTATTTGCTCTATTGCTAATTGAAATAAATTTGAAAGATTTTACAATATTATTTAATATTGTAATAGCTTTTGTCTTCAAAAATAAAAAAAAAAATTAAATAATTAAAATTTGTTTTTGACACTTACAATACTACTGCTAAAAGTGTTTGGTAAAAAAAAAAACAAAAAAAACAATATGAACCAACCAACTTTTATATAGTTTAGTTTATATAATTTTATCAAAAGAAAGATATTTAAACACTTTAAAAACTGACTTTTGGCCAACAATTCCTAATAAAATCCCCATAGTGAGTGGAGCATTATATTGACATGTGAAAAATACAATGAGATCTATAAATTGATGTAATTAAATACAAGCAAAAGCTGTAATTTTAATATTTTTCATTTCATATAAACTTAAAACCACCACAATTTAATTTTAAGCACAGAAAACTATTAAAGAAGAAGGTGAAAATTATAAAATGTATCCGCATTATTAAAACGAGGTTAATTTAGTCATTACATTTATACAATTTAATACTATCCCAGCAAAACTTTCTATTACCCGGTAATAGGTTTGGGAATAGGAAATTAAGGTTGGTAACAGGTTACTTTTCTATTACAAACCCTATTATTTTAACAGGGGCATGTCCAATCTGGTAACACCTCCATGTCCATTCTGGTAATACCTCCAGTAATGTTTTTTTTGAAAATTTTATTTTTTTATATTGTCTATTAAATAAAAATTTTAAAATTTTTAACTGAAAATGTTATTTATGAAATTTTTTATATATTTTGGGTGGAAAAATAAAGAGGTATTATTACAATGCCTAGTATTTAAACAAGGGCATGTCCATCGAGGTAACTACTTACCTCGGTAACATGTTACTCTTCAATTACAGGTAAAGAGTTATTAAAAAGTTTTTTATTTAAATCTTTAATTTTTACATCGAATATTGTTTACAAATTTTAAAATTTGTAGTAAACTTTTAATAAGGTTCAATTTTGTATAGAAACATTCAAATATATGAATTCGGTAATACTAATGAACAGTCACCAAGTAACATGTTCCGTAATGCCAACCTATTACCAAAGTTTTGCTGGGATACCCCCAAATGTTGAATGCCACTATTATTCAATGCCACAACAGCTACCACCCTGATACCTATTACCAATACAATATTTTAATGATTTATTAAATAAATTACTCTTTAATTTAGTATTGCGTAGGTCATAATAAATCATAAATACGAACACACATAAAAATGATATACATACATAATTAATGTATCGATTTAGTAATTGCACAAACAACATACACAGAAAAAAATATTTCCCAACCTTTATCAATTAAATCGATTTGTTGAAAATTTTCAAAAAAGCTGTCAATAAAAAATTTATTGACTCAATGAAATAATTGCTAAAATTCGCAACTTGTTTCACATTTTTTTATACCATCGCTTAAAAGCATTTAAAAAACAAGATAACATCAATATATTGTTTTTTTTTGTAATATGTGTTTATGTATGTAGTTGCTTTTTATGTATTAGTAAGAAATATTTTACATTAATTTAAATAAGATTTTTATAAATTCTCATTTGGTTTATTACTTTATTAAGTTTAATGATATAATTTGAGTAGTTTAAATTTGAATATTTATTTATTGTAAAACATTATCATAAAATTGAAAATGTAATATTTTAAGTTAAATTTTGTTTAAAATGTTTGCCATAGTCCCTACTCTTCAATAGAAAGAAAAAACATTCTGTGTGAATTTGTTCACATTAAGTATAAATAAATAGGCAAACTAAATGAGAATTACATGCAGGTTTAAATTCAATGGTAAAAAATGCAAGCTTTTAAAAAACATTTGGTATAAACAACACTTTATCCAATTTGTTTGCTTTTTGAGAAGGTATACAATATTAAACGCTTTTGAATCAAATGTGTTATTTATTATTGAATTGAAAATAGTTCAATTAACAAGCTATCAATTTCTAATTGTATTAGCAATTTTCGTTGTTGGCAGAATTTCAGCAATTAAAGTTATTGAGTTGAGTTAAAGTTATTGAGTTATTGAGAAAAAAAACTAATTTCTGTGTGAATTTGTTCACATTAAGTATAAATAAATCTGCAAACTAAATGAGAATTACATGCAGGTTTAAATTCAATGTTTAGAAATGCAAGCTATTAAAAAACATTTGGTAATAAAATAACACTTTATCCAATTTCTTTGCTTTTTGAGAAGGTATACAATATTAAACACTTTTGAATCAAATGCGTTATTTTTTAATTGAAAAATATTTCAATTAAAGAGCCTTCGATTTCTAATTGTATTAGCAAATTTTCGTTGTTGGCAGAATTTCAGCAATTAAAGTTATTGAGTTGGCGGTTTTCGTAATTGAAATGGGTTCATATTTTTGTGTGTATTAGATCTTAGTTTAAACATAAGTTATCTACAAATAAATAACTTTTCTAGAAAATGTGGTCAAGGTTTTCAGAAAAAAACATTCATAATAAAAAAATTTAAACAAAACTGTTTTATAAAAAAAAAACTACTAAAACAAACAAAAAAACTTGAAATATTTGCAAAACGTTTCATGTCTTGTTAATTAGTTAATTAATATATATATCTTAACGCTTTTAAGCACAATAATTATTATAATTATTATTTTCACGCAAATTTTATATTTTGTCGTTGTCTTAATAAAACGTCAACATTTGTAACAGCCCAGTCAGAAACTGCCAGTGGTACAAAAAATCAAGCACTGATATACCAATGGCTAACCGAGGAATTGTAAATAAACTACTGGCATAACACTTGTTTAAGGCACTTTACCAGAGTAAAGTTGTTTTACAATAACTTCAGTAGTCTACAGAAAAATCATTGGCAAATAATTGGCTGAGACCACACTGCCAAAGTTGGGAAACAGTGTTTTCCTAGTGCTATCCAGTCAGAAATTACCAACGGTAAAGCATTTATTTTATAAAAATTATGATGCTTTGTTTAAAAAAGGAAAGTTCCGAGTTCGAGCCCGGTTTCAGACAAACATTTATTGTGATTTTTTTTATACTTTTTAACATTTCTTTTATATAAAATTGATTTTTTGTTTCTGGAAAAGATCTTTTAAGACTAACTCTTTTTAATATTCCCAACTTTGGCATGTTGTTTCCATCAAACATTATGCCAGTGCTGACATCTTTGAGCAGCAATCTGTTACCCAGCAGTTATCATTTACTTACGTTTTAAGCTATCAAGTCTTGTTAGCTCAGTGGTTGGAGCTGTCGAATGTCAATCTTAAGGCCAGGGTTCGAATCCCGGCGGGACCAAACAAAATTAAACATGAACTTCTTTTTAGTACAGTGTTATTTTAACATCATATAGACAGTCGCAATTAATTTTTAATTAATATGCATTTGACAAATTTATTATTTATTTAATTTTGGAAAACACATTTTTAAACCATCTTTCTTATTGTTTTACCAACATTTTGGCAAAATTGAAAATTTTTTTTCCCCAGTGCTTGTCCGACACTTTTTAAACAGACGTACCTTTTGTCTAATGATGTTATCATTTTGGGCTTGAGAAAGCACTTGTTGCCAGCACTTGTACCACTTGCTAAAGTGCCTTTCCAGCGGTGGTCCGTTTGTCTTTCTCTGACTGGGTGTCGTTAGCTCAGTGGTTTGAGCTGTCAATAAGGCGGCCAGAGTTCGAATCCAGGCGGGACCAAAACAACGTATTCATTTGATGATTGATTATTTATTATTTCCTTTAGAAAAACAAATTTTAAAACCACCTTTTTATGATTTTGCCAACATTTTTCTGACGTTGGAAATTTTGTTTCCCAACGGCTTTTGTCTTTTTCTGACTGGGAGTCTTTGAAATAGGGTGTATTTTTAATTGGAGTTCTTATAGTTTTTGTCTCAAAACTGGTATTATTAAATCATAATTTTTTTTTTTGATATTTTTGTATATTTTACTGATGGGATGTAAAAATTTGTTACTGATATTTACTATCTATTATAAAATTTGAAACGGAAGTTTAAATTTCTTATTAACCGGTGGCACTGATATTTCATCAACAAATTAATTATTACCTTGGTTACAATCATGTTTACTTTATATATGCAATATAAATTGAAAAATTAATTAAAAACTTTGATTCATTGGAAAAATGTTTGTAATCATCATGAAGAGAAGAATACATGCTTCAACTTCCGCTTTGCTTAAATTATCATGTAAGACTATAAAAGAAATTAATCGAAGACTAAGAATAATTTATGCAATCACATACACAGGCAAACTCTTATTTATATATTATAAAAATACAGTGGTTAGTATGTCCAAATATTTATGATGACGGAATATTTTGTTAATATATAAATGTTCAGTCTGAAGATTACAATTTTTTTAGGCACATAAATTATTAAAGATTAATAACTTATTAATGATTAATTAATTATTAGTAACAAAAAAATGAGATTGTATATATGAGATTGTATGTTATCATTAGGGCTGGGAGTTCATGTAAATACATGTCGTTAGCTGGAGCACAAAGTTAACCAAATATCTTTGATAATCAACAAATTCGCAACGAAATAACAACGATTTGTTAATGCATATTTTTACATATTTTGCTATTAATTCATATTTTAATGCATATTTTAGCATGTTTTGTAACATATTTTGTTATAAATGCATATATTTGCATATTCCTCATTAAAAGGCATATTTTGAGATTATTTTTTTTTTTTGCTTTTTTTTAATTTTTTCTTTAATTTTACAAATATTTTTTGATAAAAAAGAAGACAAAATTAACAGAAAAACACAATTATTAACTTTCTTACCACGATTAACGCCATTTTTAAAAATGTTAACCACTTTCTAAGATAAAAACTATTTAAATTGTGTTAATAATGTTAAGAGCGTTGAAAAAAATAATAAATGCATATTTTTAAATCTTAGTGCATAGTTTAACTATTTTTTAATGCATATTTTATGTACATTAAACACGATTATAAAGGTATTAATTTCTGATCTCTAGTTATCATCAGGTACAGGAATTTCATGCACTAAAAATAGTGTTTTAAAAGCGCCTATAATACTCATGAAAAATCTTAAAATATGCACTAAAAATTAAAAAATACGCATCTAAATTTATTTTTTAATTAATTATTTTTTTTTTAGCAATTTTAATTAAATTTGCACAATTGGCACACAATTTTTATATATAAAATAAGCATTTAAACCCACTACAAACCTGTTTTTTTAATCCCAGTTGGGCATATAAAATGTAAGTGCTTCAGTAGCTTGGATTCTCTTTGGTGTATATGCTCGTTGTTCAAATATAAAATAATATTAAAAGTGATTTTTTACAAAAAACTAAGAAAAATACCAAAAAAACATGAAAAATAAGTAAAATATGCAATACAAATATGCATATAAATCAAAATTAGTAAAAATATGCAATAACAATATGCATTTAAGGCGAAATATTCAAAGATATGCATTTATAGGGAAATATGCAAAAATATGCACTAACAAATCGATGCCATTTTAACTCAAACTCTTTGATTCGCAAATATACTTTGTTTACGTTGGCCTCAGATTTAAGGAAAAAATATGCGTTTGTATGAACTTTCCGGTCCCTGGTTATCATTAAGTTAAGCTGGATAGTGTTAGCAGACGATATCAGCACCCTACAAGGAATGATAAACAGACTTGAACAATATTGTGAATGTGGAGTATGGAAGTTAACTTAGAGAAATCTGCAATAATGGTGTTCAGAAATGGCGGTGTATTGTCGAGAAAGGAGAAATGGTTTTATAAGGGAAATCCAATAGAAATTGTATCTGAATATTGCTATCTAGGAGTCATACTCACGCCAAAATTAAGTTTTAATAAGCAGTTAGAAATAAGAAATAAATCGGCAAAGAATAGTATAATGTCAACGTGGAATGTATTCTTCAGCAAAAATCATATAGCTTTGTCTATGAAATGGAAAATGTTTCGAGCCGTTTGCTAAGCAGTACAAAGTTATGCGGCTCAAATATGGGCTACTCTCTTTTTGACGAAGTTGACAAATTACAACTGTTACCACCCCACATACGCAGTAATGCTCGAAACAGGGATATTAAATGGACATTTGTACACCCTTGAGCTCCATCTTCGATATGTATACAGAACGCTGTTTGATTACCCAGCAAATAGACTACCCAACCAATTATCATTAAAAGTGCTTGAGAGTAATGTTTTCTGGGCAGAAAGCCTAAATAACCTAGGAACAAACTATGGGTTGAAATGGAATCTTTCAACTTAAACGCAGTAAGTTGGGTCAAAACAATTTTGAAAACATTTTGAGTCAAATCACAGACGGAAACCGTCAGAAAATGTGGATGGGGTGCTTACAAAGCGATGTCAGATCGTACAAATATTTAGACCATAATATGGGACATTCTTACTTTAATAACACATACGATCGTTGTAAAATAATGTGGATTTTCAAGGCAAGATGTGGTTTTATAGCTCCAAATACCAGCTTCAACAATATCCAAAGTATATGTACATTATGTAATATGACCGAGCCTGAAGATATCCAACACTTCCTATGAAAATGACCTATTCTAAGAGAATATCGAATAAGATTTTTTGGAAAAGTAATTTTAATCAGAAAACGTAATAATTAATATATTAAATGGTGTAAATGATGAAACTTGGGATAAATTATTTAATAATATTAAAAACGCCCTATTATATCGCAAGGCGAATTTGCTTAATACCTTCTTTTTTATTAATTTTAATACTTTAACAAATGATTTTATAATAATTGTAAATTTAAATCAATTCAAACCTCCGACAGACGGCTTTTGTCATTGTCGTAAGTTCAATTTCATTAATTTTAGAAAATTTTGTAAACAAACTTAAATGTAGATTTTTGAAATAAAGAACATTTATCTATCTATCTATATACCCTGTATATATAATCGTAATCACATATTATTTTTCGAACTACCAGCTTTCTCTCTGCATAACTTTCAAACATATTAAAAGGACTTACTAATAACTAGTTAATTTTC